>JAPEVG010000380.1:0-31239 GCA_029747595.1 Trametes cubensis
CGTTGTGGAGGGCGTCGAGGCAGCCGGCGAGGGTGCCAATGCCGACTTCTTCGGGAGTGAGTGAGCCTTGGACGTTCCTGAGCATTGGCAATGGGAAGAGCGCGCTGGTGAGTGCCACGAATTGCGGAGGCGCAGCGTTAGGCGGGATGTCGTACAACTTACCAAGACATCTTGACTAGATACTCGCTCAGCAACATACTATGGGCAGGGGTGATCGCGTGAGTACTCTGATAGCGCTTTACAGCTCAAATCATAAGAACCATGCACTGACTCGCAATGGTTGGCACGCAGCACGGTCATGAACACATGTCTGCAAGATTTCTTCAGCAGGCGCGACGTTGCGGGAAACATAGTTCACGGCTACCTGTGAGTATCAACGAAGCCAGGCGTAATCCATTTGTTGACGCAGTCAACGACCTCGACATCCGGACCCGGTGCGATGCTCTCCTCGATCTGGGCGATCGTGTTGCCCACGATGAGCACGTCCGCTTTGTATACTCGCGGTGCCGCGGTGCGGTCCCCTGTGCATGTCGCAATCGTGCCGCCTTTGAGCAAGATCTTCGATGTCATGATGTTCGAGCTAAGACTAGTGAGCTCCAACAGGTGCCGCAGGCGGTCTTGGTCTCTACCGGTATCGAGTTCAGTCCTATGCTCTTATAAGTGGACGGTCTGACAGGCACCCGTACCGCGTTACGAGAACGCGGACTTCTCCCGCGTTCGACTAGGCACTCGTATCGATGGTTCAGTAATCCCGGCCGCGCGGTGTTTACAGAGCGGGATCTTGGTCAGCGGCTCAGCCCATGACTCCTTTTTCCAGGTGTAGGTTCACTTCGGCTTGGACGAGAACGAGGGTCATGTGTGAGGCGTATGTGAATGCAGGGGAAAGGACATACGGCGGTTTCACAAGCCGGTGTCGCTACTGAAGCACAAGAATTGTACTAGCCTTGTGAGAATTCCGTCGGTGAGCCTTCTCAGCTCCCGCCGTGTGTGCGACCACCGCACGCTCAGCCTGGTGAGCAACGGTTCTGGAAAGGGCGAGGGATTAACTTTTTGACGTCATGCAAGGGTGTGGTGATTGAATTGCTCCAGGGTATACCGTGGCTTCGTAGTACTCAAGACTTTAAAAGCTGCTGAGGTCGAATACTCGGACTAGTGCAATATCGTCAGGTGCCTTCAACATGCGCAATAATGTTAGTCACTTCGCCAACCTCCGTGCCAGAGCTCGGCCTTGAGTACCAGGTTCACGATGATAAGATGAATTGAGAGCATAGAAGGCATGTTGGATAGAGAACCGCATACAGGGGGAACCGCATATGTACATAATTTGCATAGAAAAACACACACTGGCTGTCTTCGAGTTGCAACTGCTGTCCGACCACACCCCACGCCCCGTACACCGCCCAGCGTCACATGACAGAGAGGAAGTAGACAGCGCAGAACGCGCTCACCACGCCCGCAATGATCACGTCGCAGAAGTTGGGCCTGATCGTGTACGGGTTGATGGGGTACGTCCCCACTCGCTCGTTGAGCTCCTGGACGAGGCCCGTGTCGTAGTCGTACGGCTCACGCGTGGCCATACGGGCAGGCGCATTGTACCTCGCCGCCACTTCGTCCGCAGCCATGGAGTCGCGCGCAACGATGACCCGGAGCGAGCCTTCGCTGCTCACGGTGTCGTCCGTACCGAGGCGGCTCCCGGGGCTGGTGGGCTCCGCCTTGACGGTGTTGCGGCGTTGGACGCGGCGGGTGCGCATGTTGTGCCGCTGCGCTGCGTACTCGACGGCGGGTGCCTTGTCCCTGGAGACGGCGTAGACAGTTGCGAACGGCGTGGTGCGACCGAGCACGCTGGAGATCTGTCGCGAGAGGCGGGCGAACTGGGAAGGCGCCSGGGGAGACTGTGTCTTGCGAAGAAGCCACGGAGGAGGCGTCGTCGGGGCAGACCTCTTCGACGCTGGGCGACCGTGTCTCCTCGGACATCCCCCGCTCTTCGCTCAAGCCGGAGTGACCTCTGTAGCGGTGGAGTCCAGAGGGGCCAGCCACCGGTTCGTCCGGCTCGTCCAGTTCAGTAGAGTTCCAGGAGGCGAGTGTCTCCCCTCTCTGGGGAACCTGGTGCATCGACATTTGAGCATAGTGCTCGGGTTCGACCCAGTTGGGATTCCGCCTGTGCCAGTAGCCAGACGGGGTTGGAGAGAACCTGAACTCCTCAGGACTACTGCGCTCGGACAGGGTCGGCTCCTCGGAGTACCGCACATCGTACAGGCCGATGCGGTTAAGCAACGAGGGAGGGCTCACGAACCGGCCGACCGTGTCTCTTTCGGGAGGCGGTGACGGACTGTCGGAGATGGCGGAGGGTGTTTTGGACAGCGATCGGGTGGGAGAGGCAGAGTCCCGCGGGCACACTGGACTGCCATGGGGGCGTTTGTGACCGGCCATGGGGTACCCGCAAGTGAGGCAGACTGGCTTCTTACGCTCGCTGGAGGGGCCCGGTGTGCCTGCCATGTCACTCTCTTCGGCGTCGTTGTTTGCTCTGCGGTCACAGTGGCGGCGTGTGTCTTGAGGAGTCTGTGGAAGCATCGAGTGGTGAGCGGCGTGTTCGAAAGTTGCGACGATAAGGTGGATAGACCGGGACCCATGGTGCGCGAGTGTATAGTAAGGAAGACGCAAACATACCCGTTTGACGACAGCTTTGGCATGCGAGGCAGGGCTGCGTACGCGCACGGCTCGCAAGTCGAACAAACGAGGCAGAGGGTATTTTGTACTACGCACCAAGGATTCACACGGTTCGATGTACAACGGCGGCTTGAAAGTCGCCTGGAAACACGCCCCGTGTAAGTCTGCAGGGCGATAGAACACCCTGCGGAGAAGAAAGAGAAGAAAGGGGCCCTATTCGAGATACAACACCGTCACCGGCGTCTGCCTGTTCAGTGCACCGCTTTCGCGCAAAACACGGTGACGACGCGGTGGCGTGACCGCGGCCGAGGCGCTCTCAGCGGGGAAAACACAACGCGCCTTTTCTACCGAGCGGGGAACAACGTCGTGAAGTAGCTGTACACAAATCGGGCATTTTGATTCAACCAATTCAAAGGCGGCTAGTACATAGGTTGCGATGCGCGTTTACAGCATAGCGCTCATCGTCTACGGAACGTTGCCACACATGAGTCACACAAACCACACTTCCGGTCATCATAGCCCCTCTACGCCACGATATTGAAGGACTCAAGAGGCCCCATACACATGAAAAATCAACCATCCAGTGTGGGTGATGGGTTAAGAACCAGTTCTGAGAGACATCGATGTGCCCTTGCAGTTGATCATCTCGGGCGAGCTATTCTCTGTTGCCTGACATCATATGAATGTATCCTCACGGCTGGCGTGAAGGCAAAGACGAGAAAACAGGTCCCGTCCAGGGTGTGTTGATTGGCACTCGTGCTTCTAGTCGGAGATCACCCAGACGAAAGTCAATCATGCACCCCGACCTCAATTGCTCAATTGGTTGCTGCGTTGGAAGCATTATTAGATCCTGCGAGCGGACGAATTGAACTATATCAGCGTGACAGTTCTGCAGAAGCCAGAACTAACGAAAGAGCGGACCTGATATGCACGGATGCCACATGTACGCAGTTGCATGGTCAAAACCGAAGCGACTGTTCTTCGGTCCGATTTCATCTGCAAGGAGGTTACGCGAAAGCGGGCATCTTGTTAATGAATGCCTTCTTGGCACAATCGCAGAACAATCATTCACATCGGGTGTGGCGCAAAGCGGACTTGAACGGTAGCTTCTACGCGGACGACGTTGTGTATGACCAAGACGAAGCTGCGGCAACGACACGTATGAGCGGACAATCAGGGGACGCGATTACCTTCGGGTAGGAATACTATGTCTTTGTATTCATCACATCAACAGCCGCTAGTAGACATGGCACTCGAGGGCCCGTTGTCCATATTTCCACATGCAGTAGTAAGGCAGAACAGATAATATTACAATAGTCGATATCAAACAGGGGAGAGCAGAGCAAACTCACATATCTAGGAGTGCAGTGATACAAAACCATCAAGAGTCGGAGCTACAGCCGCGACAGCCTAGAACCATACCAAGTCAGAGGCGAACGAGACTGGCATCGTAGTGGACTTACCACAATGGACACATTCCACGACAGTACCGGACCTGAGCTGAGCCTTCGGCACGCGACAAATGCATGTCGAACCTTGATAGTTCATGTCCTACATTTCAATGAGAAAGATTGGTTGTGCATTTCGACAGAATGGTTAGCGAGGTAGACTCACCCTAGTCTGTATACATCGCAGGCAACAAAGCTTCTCGTAGCCGGGCTTCTTCCACTTTGCGATGAGGCTGCAATTATGTTAGGAACGGTTCTGAGGTACGACAGGAATGCCAAATGCATCACTTACTTCGCATCTGCGTAACCCTCCTTCAAGAGCCAGTCGTACAGCTCCTTGCTGATCGCTTCGCGCTTGTAGTACAGCTCATATATGTACCGCGACCGAGTATGGGATATGCGCATAATGGGCCAAAGGGACTCTGTCTTGCGCTTTCCCTCGTGAGACTCATTCTCTGCATCACGCATCTTCTTTGCGTAATCGTCGAGAATCTGTTTCGTAAAAGATAGCCAATGAGTTCGAGTATGCCTCCGTGTTGAAATGCACGGTACTTACATCCTCGATGTCCTCAAACCCTTCTGGGGGCTTCTTCGTCCTCGAAGTACGTATCTTGGGCATGCTGCTGAGTTGTCTTCTTCGACGAACGGGGGTTGATAGGCAAGCAAGACCAGGAAGGCGAAGATGGCGGAGGTCAAGGTGAAGGTCGCAGCAAGGACGCCGGCTCGGTGAGCGAATGCTGTGGCGAGGCGAAGAGCGCGTGTTACGTAAGCGTTATTCGGGGGAGCCTCGCGGAGAGCACGCGTTCGAACGCGCTCGCGTGTCTGGCGAGTCTGGATCAGCCACCCGACCTCCGTCTCCGTATTTCTACCCGCCAGCTGCGTTCTTTCTGCTCACCACCACGTTCTTCTCCATCGTCTCGCCAGCCCAACCACATCCGCCCAGTTGGCTCTCCGATTTTCAGGATAAACACGCTCTGAACCGATCTTCGCATTGCCCGAACGAACACAGACGACACGACAACTACCTGACGAATATCGCCGAATCGCTACGGCCGCGCTTCTGACGTGTCTGTCTGCCTCTTATTAGCTTATACGTTGACTTTGCCGTGATATGCCTCTGGTGGTCCCGGTCCTCCGGTTGGCCTACGTTTTCTTGAACATCTTCGACACCTTCAAAGTCCTCCGGCTCCCGCCTCCTTCAGCTCGCAATGGCGGCCAGCCGAGTGCGCGTGCTATGAGCCAGCGCAAACGCGCGATGAAGGGCACGATGACTGTCTGGATGGTGTGGGTGAGTACGGTCCGGTCGTGCGACATGAACCAATATGAACGCTGAGTGTCTGCCGGACAGGCATGCTTCACGTTGTACGAGCGTTGGGTTGAGACGTTTGTATGGCTCTTCGTCCCCTTCTACAGCGAGATCAAGGCCCTGGTCATCGTGTTCTTCCTGCTGACTCGTGCCAAGGTCAGTCTGCCCAACTGTAACTTCGATCGTCGGTTTGTCTGACCGATCCGCAGGGTGCGGAGCCAATCTTCCTTCATATCATACGGCCTGCCATCAAGCCTTATAGCGGCGTCCTTGATGCCTTGTTTGACGGACTATCATCTGCTGGAGATCTGCTCATCTTGATTGCGTCGATACCTCTCCAGACTGTGCAAGGCTATTATCGTCGGTGGACTTCGGCGCTGGACCCTCCCGATGTCGATGTTCGTTCTTGGCACAAAGACGCCCCTCGTGCCGGTGGACGTCCGACTGCTCACCGTGCTTACGTATCAGAGGCGAATGGTGACCCTCGCCCTCACGCTACACGCGACGCTTCTACAGGCTCGATGAGGCAAACTCGCACTTCTGTCGCTACTGGTTCCTCTACGCCTGCTCATGAAATCTGGTACCCACCAGCATCGGCTTTCGCGGATGAGTTAAACCCTCACTCTGGTTTGCCAACTCCCCCGATAGAACACCAAGCTGCCGCTTCGATCGCCGATGAATGGAGACAATATCCGCCCTTCCCTTCGGCTTACCCTCCTACTCCAATGTCTACATCCTCTCATCTATCCTCGGGAGGACCCACACTTGCCGCACCTCGACCTGTGCGTCCTTCCGACGCGCACTTTACTGGTATACCCGAGGAGTCGGACTCTGACGACGATGCAAGCCCTCCGTCCCGGCAGGGTTTTCGCAGGTCGCTCCTGTTGCCGCGTGAGCCCCAGAACCCCGGCTCCGCAGGCGGCATGAGCGACGAAATCCAGATGAAAGGGGTTCCACAGACTCGGTCACCACAACCACCAACACCCGTAACGACAACCGTCGACGACTCTCATAACCTGTCGGAGATGATCGTTGATGAGGATGACACCTACATGGACGAGGAGGAAGACGACTTCAACGTGACTCTCAGGACACCACACCCTCGGAAGCATAACGAAGCGGAAGGCATGCTCTCTGACGACGAGATGATCACTCCGCCGCCCTCTGCCATCGCCTTCACGATGTCGCTAGACAGCCAAGTCAGCCACTTCAGCAGGTCCACAGCGCTGAGCACGACGGACAACGGCTCTTCACTACGCACTCGCACTACATCTATATCCACCACACCTCCCTCCTCCGTTCCCGATGCTGTCTCACTCGCCGGACGAAAGAGGCGACTACCGCGATACGCTGAGGACAACATCAAGTTTAACGTTCGTGTCTCGCCCAAGAAAGCTAGAGTCGCGTCGAGAGTCGCATCCACTCGTGCCTCTTCCCGGTCAACAACAGTCAGCCGTCAACGTAGCAAGGCCAACGCCCAGAGCGTCCCTGAGAAGGCCGATCTGGCGGACAAGGACGAAGATGCTCCCAGCGATGTGCCTTCTGTGGGCGCGAAGAGGCAGAAGACAGCAGGGGGACGAGTGGCTCGTCCAAAGCCTCAACGCATGGCCAGCGAGCAAACCGTACGCGGGACGTCGACAAGACCGGCCTCTACACGTTCTGCGCCTAGCCGCCAACCATCCACCCGCATTCCCGCTGTGCGCAAGGAAAGGCCGCAGCTGTTGAAGAAGCCCAGTGCTGTTTCCACAACGTCCGCAGGCACGACGCGCGTTCAGGCATCCTCGAGCAAAGCCCAGCCGAAGATAGATTAAGGCAGGCGCACACCATCTAGACATTTTACTTAATCTCCTCTCGAGCATATATTCACATGGCACTCTCGCACCGACCCATCACGCATCATATCGCATACGACATAGCTGTAAATTATCGCAATGCATCATCTTCATACGCATTTAGCCAACAATCTCGGAGCTGCGGGCAGTTGAAGGCGATACTCAAGCTGGTGGCAACGCGATCACAACACAGATACATGACTCGTGCCCCCAGCTATATCAGTCATGCATTCGTCTCCCAGCTAGATTTTATTCTCCCTCTTTCCGTCCATGGTGGACGTAACTGACGTACCGACAGATCTCTGGCACATCATACTGCCCCTTGCCTGCACAGATGGCGGCTTCACAGGCACATCGTTCGCCCACACCTGTAAGACCCTCTACGCACTCGCCCTCCCTTACCGGTTCTATTCTCTTGCACTGAGCTCCTTGGCACATTTGGAGAGTTTCCTCGACCTCGTGCACCGACAGCCGGGCGACTTCCGACCCTATATCGCACACCTCTACATCTCGCACTCCGACCACCCCTGCCGGCGTTTCCAGCAATCATGGAGCTCGATGGCTCAAATGACTGGTGCCCTAAGAGGGCAGTACAGACGAATGGCCGAAGGAGCGAAAACTGACTGGAACGCAAGGTTGCGCGTTGCCTTTGAAGCTATCCTCAACCTCGCTGCACCCAACTTGCGCACGTTATCGGTTGCAGGGAATTGTGCACCGGTCATCCTATACACTCTCCCCAAGCTCGAGGAGCTGGCTTGGATGGGCCCGACGCTCTTACCCGACCTCTGCGACCAGCACCAGCCCGCCCACCTTGCGATGCCCACAGGTCCCCCAGTTTCCAGCACTCTCCCGGTGCTCAAGCGTGTCCACTTCATCCCGGGAACGTCGAGCGAAATCTCTCCCGCACTACGCTCTCTCCGCGTTGCGGCAAACACCCTTACGCATCTGCGGATATCGAATGTGCACGATAACACCGTCGGCGCAGGGGTCCCGTTAGCTCTAGCTGAAGCGCTAGCCCCGGGTGCCTGCCTATGCGACGACGATGGCGATGATGAAGAATGTGATGATGATCCGGACAACCATTACGCCGGAGAAGCTATCTACGCCGTTGGCTTTGACGGAGACAGTACCGATGACACCGGCGACAATGCAGGAGGCGACAGTGACAACATCGAGGACGTAGGACATGGGGCTCAACAAACGGCATCCTTTCGTTCGGCCACCTTGCCCAATCTTACACATGTCATTGTTCGGTGCACACCCAGTGAACTCGGCCGACATATCGTCTTCGCAGACGTGGAGCCTCGCTACTTGGAATTGCTCGCGCAGGAGTTCGAGCGGCGCGGGCAGGGTACACGCCGCATGTACGTCTTCTCCGACCGAGAGCGACCGGAGGACCCGGAGTTGTACTGGAGCAGGGACTCAAGGCAGAGTAGTTGGACCGGATAGATGGAGGTCGTGACTGCTGGGAGTGTTCGGTGACTACAGCGCCCTTGCAGCATCGGCTCGGAACCGGAACATGACTACTTACTTCATTTGTTGCGCAGTACAAGCCGTGCCGCCCGCCTCAAGAAGCGCGATGACTGTCGTTTCATTACTGCTTATGGTCTGACCTCGGACGACTACAGTCATCCAAGTCTGCGTGCAAAGTGACAGAGTTCAACTCACTTTGACGGGTAGGTACTGCAGCCAAACCTGCTAGCATCCACGCGGTCTGACCATCATGATAACGGCATCTAGGTCGCAGTGGGAAACTGTATAGGCGCGGACCGTATATAGGACCCGGTGGGGTGGTGCCCTCGTACTCAACGATCTGCCCACGACCATGGTCAATGTAGCTAACATACCCACAGACATCTAGCGTATCATCTTGCCCTTGGCCTGCACAGACGGCGGCTCTACTGGCGAATCACTCGTCCTGACCTCTACTTTCTTCTATACAGAGGCGTCTCCCTTCCGCTTCTATTCCCTTGCTTTCGACACCCTCGCAAGATCAGAGAGCTTTCTCGCCTTCGTTCGCCGTCAGCCAGGAGACTTTCGACCGCAGATCACGCACCTCTACATTTCACATTCCGATTACCCTGACGACCGCTTTCGATGGTCGTGGCGTACCGTGGTCAAGATGACCGAGGCCGGAAGAGCGCGGTACAGGCGGACGATCCAGGAGGAGAAAGTGGATTGGGCCAATAGGTTTCGATCCGCCTTTGACGCCTTGATCTACCTCGCCGCACCTAACCTGTGCACACTCTGTGTGGCCGAGCATTGCGCGCCGGTGGTCATCCGATGTTCCCTTCCCAAGCTCGAGGAGCTCACATGGACGGGCTTCACATTCTTGCCAGGTGCAGATGTCCATTCTGGTCCTACCTCCGAGTCACCTGCGAGAGTTGACGGCAGGAGTAACACGCTCCCAACGCTGAAACGCATCCACATTGTCCTTGGAAAGACTCGTCCTATCTCATCCGCACTATTACGTCCTCTTCATGTCGCCGCGGATACACTCACTCATGTGCGGATTTCCAACGTGGACATCACGGCGATGAGGATGGACCTGGCTGGGGCTCTCGTTCCTAGTTTCTATACAGACGTCTTCGGACAGTCGCCTCCGGCATCGCTCTTTCCCCCACTTGCTCTGCCTGCTCTTCGCGAAGTCACTATACAGAACACCTCAGGTGGCGAGTTCGGAGTCACGGCTGTCGCGTCCCAGCCACCCACCGGCGTCGCTACCGTACGGACTCACAATTTCGGAGCGCGCGATGGGGGGACAGGTCGCATATACCTCATCGAGGACAGACAGCGTTTGGATTCGCACTGGCGCGACCGGCTGAAGGAGGAATGGCTGGATCGGATGGATGGCGGACGTGGTTGTTGGGTGCAGAGTGCAGCGGAGGAGGGCACCAGATGGAAGAACATACAATCTCTACCCGTTTGGCGTCGTGGACCTAGGCCTCCATGATAGTACGTACGTGTGTACATGAACACCTACGTACGAGTCACTGCGACTTCGGCCATCATTGGAGCGACGCATGTCATACTCTGCGCAGTGGGCAAGATCAATCACAGGGCTGTATGCTATATAGTATGGTCCTGCCCTGTCTTCGTCTTCATCGACGTCCAACTTACTACCACAATGTCCAATGTAGCTAGCATACCCGCCGACATATGGAGCCTCATCTTGCCCCTTGCCTGCACAGACGGCGGCCGCACTGGCAAATCGCTCGCCTTAACCTCCTCTTTCTTCTACATGCAGGCATATCATTTTCGATTCTACTCCCTCGCCTTCGACAAACTGGTACAAATAGAGAGCTTTCTCGCCTACGCTCGCCGTCAGCCCAGAGACTTTCCGCCACGGATTACACACCTCTACATCTCATATACCGATCATCCCAGCAGTCGTTCCCCATGGTCTTGGCGTACGATCGCTCAAATAGCAGATCTAGACATCCGCTTTCGGCGTGCTTTCGACTCCCTGCTGCGCTTGGCTGCACCGAACTTGCAAACACTTTGCGTCGCCGAAGATTGGACACCAGTCATCATCTAGTGCTCTCTCCCTAGGTTGACAGAGCTTACATGGATGGGCTCAACGTTCCTTCCAGGCGCGAACACCCCACCTAGCTCTGACTCTAGGTTTGCAAGAACTGACAATGAGGCGGACGAGGACAACATTCACGTTTTCCCAGCGCTCGAGCGCATCCACATCGTCCTCAGTACATTGTCACATCCTATTTCCTCCACACTCCTACGTCCTCTCGAGGTTGCCGCAAACACGCTCACCCATGCGCGGATATCCAATGTGGATAGCGCAGCGCAGGGCATGAAATTGGTCGATGCTCTGACTCCCGATGACCACATCGAACAATCGCCTTTCGCAACATTCATCGGGCTCTTTCCTTCACTTGTCTTGCCCGCTCTTTGCCATGTCGCTATTCAGTACACCCTACGTGGTGAGAACGAACCCGAAGTTGGAGGGCCACAATCGTTCGTTAGTGCTTTCAATGCGCACGATGGAAGGACGGGCCACATGTATCTTTTCGGTGACAGAGAGCGTCCACCCTCATACTGGCGCAACCGGGTGGAGGAGGAGTGGCTAGATAGGATAGAAGGAGGATATGGATGTTGGGTGCAGAACATAGAACAGGAAGGTGCCCGATGGGAAGATTTGAACAACGTGGCTTGACCATATCCGCTACCGATATCACACCAACCATGTCGGACACAGAAACCTACATCATTGGCATATACTAGATGTATTAGCATGGGTATCGGATCTACCACAGGGAAATGTCAGAAATCACCATTGCAACTATCTGAAATGCCGAGCTTCCGATCAAATGACCGGTTACAAAGGCAACACAGAAGGAAGCAAAGGAAGGTCCCCCGACGACACAAGCCGATACTGCAGTAGCAAGGTCATCGCGTCCCCGGGTTGCAAGCAGAGCCCAGGGAACAGGGGCGGCAAAAATTAGATAACCAAAAATGAGGGCGGTGCCCTCATAATAGTGGTTAAACTATTAAGAACAGATACTACACTTGATCTAAGCCAAAAGGCCAGAGTGGTAAGGATTCAGGATGTTCGAGCACGGGCTATATACCTCTGGGGCTTGCGCACGGGCCAAGTGGCATTGTTTATGCCGGTTTGCGCGCCGCGCGGTGATGATGATATGATGGCGGGGCCGTTGATATCGACGGACTTGAACTCAGAATTGGACTCACTTCACTTGCCTATGAGCAAAACTAGTACTGTCTGGATGCTCTCGAGATTTGACGTCACAAGTCATAGCAGAGATACAAATTAAAGTGGCTATGTGTTGGTAAGTTACGGGGGACCGATCAGTACGTATCCGTGCAAGGCCAGTGTGGATGTACACACGTCAATCAAATGCAGCGAGTAAGTAGACAAGAATCCTTGGTGGGCGATGACGACCCAACGAGGCCCCCGCGCAAATGCGAAGCTGGCTATTGGACGGAGCGTGGCGTTGAGTAGTGATTCCAAAACAGGCATGCGAAGGCTTTGGATCCTAACAAACGTAAACAACCGCTCGCCGTCCATGGGCGTGACGACGTTGAGTGCATCTCTCAAGTAGCCTTACGGCCCAACTAGACTTCATCATGCCTGTTCCTTGGGAAGCTCTCATTCCCTTTGGTGCGAATCTGCCGTGATTCCCATAAGAAGTTGCGACCGACAAAGCTGAACGTGTGCATGTAGCCCTCCTCACCACCATGTTTGGTGCCGCGGGCACCCTCTTGAATACTTCCAAGCGGCTTCAGAACCAGGGCAAGGTGAGCTCAGCCATATGTCCATGAATGTGTGTGAAGTCTTAGTTGCCACAAACCAGCCCGTCCGCTACAACGTAGATGCTTGGGACAGTATGATGATGGACAGGGACCAGCGGTTGACCGGCCATAAACGAGGGCAGGCGGTGAGTTGTATATGTTGTCTTTGCCCATGTTTATGTCAGCTGATGCAACTCTTTAGGCGGAGCCTTACGCTCCGGAAGACTTTGAGACGAACAGCGTGTGGTACACTGAGCGAGTCTCATAATGTAGTAGCACAGCACCGCGCAACATTGGATGCTTTCACACTGCATACATAACCTCAAATCCCTGAATTTGCACAGGCCAATATTTAGCTATCCATCTCTGCGCGAAGCCAAGTCCATACGTCTGCTATTCGCTCGTCGCCCTCCGCAATCATCGAAATCTCGCTCCCCACAGAACCGTATCGCTGTCCTTTAAGCTTGCTAGCCAAAGCATCCAACTTCCCTCTCAGCGCTCCATCCATGTCCTCAGTATAATTGAAAGAGCAAGACAGAATGATACCGTGTTTCGACCGTAGTTCGGAAGCCTAGGAGTACCTGTTAGGGGTGGTTTCGCGGGGTTGGGAACCTCTTACCATGGTGCCCCAGGTGAAGCGTCTCTCGATCTTGTACGTGAATTCTGGTGTTTGGCCAAATGCCCAGTCCCATGTCTGCAGCGAAGGCTCAGAAGTCCAACGCGTCACTCGAGATACGTACACATACCTTCAGAACCTCCATGCCCTCTCGGATGTACGGAATTTCGCGGTACCCGTCCACATCACGAACAAGATGGGGCTGCATCCATGCATCTTAGTCAACTCGATCTCACCGCCAGAGACGGGCTCACCTCTTCGTATACGTCGTATTCCTGCCGGTAGGCATCGATGACGGCTTCCAAGAACTTCTCGTGGCTCACGCCTACATGATACTGCTGCAAATTGCAAACGGGCGATCGAACAGAAGCAACGCCGCGTGTTTCCATTGTGTCCTTAATCACTGCTACTCAGTGAGGTGGACGGCATGACCTGGATGCGTGACCGCACGCACCTTTCCAGAGCGGAGAAGCTCTCCCAGAGTGTCCAGCCGAGTGGAAATGAGCATCGTGCCGTGGTGGTATGCGCGGTCTTTCACGATCTTATAGGCCGAGCCTGAAACGTAGAGAGCATTCGTATGGGTAAGGCAAGTACGAAGAAATGCAATTAGAAAACATATCTTTTCCTTGCCCACGCAGATATCATTCCTGTCATTCACGTTCGCGTCCACGCCCATGGACCTGACCGCCTTCAACACGACTTGCGCAGTAGCGTGCCGGTCAAATGACGCCCTTGGCAGGTGGATTGAGAAGTTCGTATTGCCCAGATCCTGCAGACACACATGAGCTCTGTACGGAAGTAGGGGGCATGATGCCAGCTGGTCCACCACGCACATGATACACCGTGCCGCCTCCGCTATGCCTGCGAATGAACGGAATGCCGGTGCGGCGCGACGCGCGCAGGTTGACCTCCTTCCATGGGTTCTGGTTCCTCCCAATGACTACGCAGGGACTGTCTCTATACAGCAGCAGCGCGGGCTCGTCGGGAGACTTGTGCCGGAAGAGCCTATAGTGATACGTTAGAAGACGCGCGTTGGCATAGTGTGGAACGCACGCACCAGTCCTCAAAGGTGAGGTTGAAGTACGGGTCCGTGGACTCCGACACGTATATGGAGTGTTTTGGGGTAAGTGTACCCGGTCCGGAGGAGTAGCAGCGCGATAGTGCTGTTCTGCGGGTCGCGCATTTACGCAAGACATGCAATGGAGGCATAGCTCCAAGGCCTTCGTTGTTCTGTCGTTATTCCAATGTCGAAGCAGACAGACGAAGCCGTAAATGAGAAAGCAAGTGAAATCGAATGTAGTGGTCCTGGATCAAGCCGGACACTTGCTAGCGCGCACACCGCGCCTCGCGAGTTATGGACGCGTCGCGCGAGCGGGTATGAACGCAATGTGCGAATGCTGTACAGACAAGCAACGTTGTTGCACCACGACACCCTTGTACGTTTGGTCCCCTTTCAGTTGTTACATCTCGCGCGACACACTAGTCAAAATGGCATAGAAATACAAATGCACAACAGCTATGATACAMGGAGTCTACGATCCACGAGTCTCATCGCTTCTGACGCTTGTTAGGCCCAACAGAGGTGTCCACCGACGATATGGACATTGATCGACGAGTCTGCGAATGATTCGCCGATGCGCAATTTCGTCAACGACGCGTTGTGTGTATAGATGTGAATATACGCACCTGCCGCCGACTCCGTGTGCTCTTCGTACTCATCACACTCTGAGCGCGTCCATCCACAACGCTCTCTTCAGGGCCTTCTTCGACCTCCATCGGAGTCTGAGGTGTTTCTCCGTCTTCTTCAGGTGCCTCACCACGAAGAGCAGCAAGGCGTGCTTTCATAGTCTTGAGGTCCTGTTCGACTTTGTCGAGGGCTTTCTTCTTCTCTACCACGAGACCGGCATCGTGCACTACGGACTCCAACCGAGCGATGTTGTCGCGCGTTGGCATCACTAGCCGATTATGAGAGATACCTAATTCCCCGAGCACCTGAGCAATCCGCTGTGCAATAGTCTGCTTGGGCTGAGGAATCTTGAGACTACGGAGGTGAACTGGCGTATGAGGCGCCTTCGAAGATGTGGCCGTCTGCGCGTCACCTGTCCTATGTATGCAATGTAGGGCATCTGGTGTCGCGTCAATACGGAGTCGACTCGAAGCTACAAGCTGGGTAACAGACCGTATGCAGCGGACTTGGCTGATTTCTTAGGTTGTGGCTGAGAGAGCGAGATGACGTTGGGAGCCGTCGGTGTCTGAGGTGTTTGAGGCTCGACGCTGCCCGCAACAGTCTTCTTCTTTTTCTTGGTGTCTGTCGAGGTACCTTGAAGACCCTCCTCGTCCACTGGAATGTCCGGCAGGCCAGAATCTATGCCCAGCAGAGTGCGCAGGAGCTCGTCTCGGTCCTTCTTAAATCTACGTTCGTTCTCCTTTAGCTTCTCCAGCTCGAGATACAATGCGTCTTCCTCCGCAATCTGTTCTGGGGTCCTGTTCTCGAGGCTGATCACATATTGCTTGCGCATCACCTCTCGGTCTAGGGAATATGTATTGTTTGGCAGATCTGCAATCCTGGGCGAACGTAAGCTTACCTTTGTCGAAAGACAAGCTAGACAATAAAGCTGCCTTGCTCGCTTCATCCCCTGGCCATGGCCGGTTGCGCACCAGCTTCCGACATACGCTGAAGTATCGGTCTTTCAGGTCCTGTTACAATGTTACCGTGTTGTTCAGTACATCACATTCGCGTAACTTACCTCAAGGCTCCGTGATGTGCCTTCCGAGTTGGGGAATTCGTAGCGATCATGAACGACGTAGAAACGACCGTCGTACTGGCGGACGAGTTCGAACAGATAATCCGTCTCCTCCCTGGTCCATTTCGGATCTAACAAATATGGACCGCTGAGCGAGTCATCTCAACGTGACGATGGGCACAATACCTTCAAGGAGGCGGCTGTATTCGTCCTGAGAGTACACATAGTGTGGTGGCTGAATGTTGTACTTGGCAAAGGGGTAGTCTACTGCAAGTCAAGAAGTAGTTCGCCATCGTGAGGTTGTGTACATACCAGCTTCAGGGTCCGTACTGGCTTTGACCCAGTGAGATAGCTGGAGCCCATCCGTCCGCGCGCTATTCTTGAAAGGCCGCCACTCCCTACAGACAGCCTCGCGTGTCAATACACCCTGCACCAATTCTCTCATCCTGTATGACTTTCCATTTCACACGGCCTCCGCCGCCGAGGTTGGGCTTCTGCTTAAGACGCGGCTTCGCAAACTGTGCGGCGAGTGTGGGGGCGGAGGGCCCGATGAGCGCGTAGAGCTCGCGAGGGATGCCTTCCGGTTTCTTCGCGCGCTCGGCCTGCTGAGGTTTCTTCGCCTGTTGCGCGCCGCTGCCGCTACCAGACGCAGGTGGGTTTGGGATAGAGAGGATGCTGCGAACGTCCGCTGCAGACGCCGCCATGTTGTGCCAGTCTGAGATGAGGTTGTGGAATGTGGTTAGCGGTCAAGATGTGTAGACGCCCAGAATGCGGGGCGACGCTTCTATCCACTGACCGCCACCACCATGTCTCTCTCCCTCCTCCGTCCTCTGGCTCGTTCTGCGCTGAGACAGTCGACGCGCGTATCTCTTGCTGCGCGCGCAATTCATGCCTCGTCTATTAGAAAATTTCCCAAGGATGGCGGACTGAGCAATATTCTGGCTGGCGGGGACGCGCCCTCTGTGGAAGTCAAGGCGATCACGCAGAACGGCATACAGCTTGCGGACGGACTGCTTCTGACCTCCGCCTCTATATTTCTCAACGGAAAAGTGTTCATGTGGAATGTCCCTCAACAGCTCTGGGATGGCTGGAAACCAGAGCATTTCGAGATCTTTGAAACGGTGGTGCCGAAACCCGGTACGTCAGGCATACCGTAGCCTAGCAAGTGTAGCCTAGACTCGGACTGACTGACGATGTGCATAATTTAGAAATACTGCTGCTTGGTACTGGCCAACGCGTAGAAATGCTTCCACCTGCGCTACGACAGCACTTGGTGAAAGTGGGCGTGCAAGTTGACGTCATGAGCACGGTCGGTTGCTTGTTTCGCGGCTTGGAGGCATGCTCAGAGGCTGAACAACATGGTAGCGCAATGCTTGCTCGACATACAACCTTCTTGCTGAAGAAGGACGACGTGTTGCCGCCGCCCTGTTGCCTATTATCCCTCGCAGATGGGAAGGTGCACCGCCGGCATGACCTCCATGTCCGACCACTCATCCACTTTCTGGAGCCTTTCTCAGATATCCTAGGCTATATTACAATACAATATACAACAGACAGATCCTCATACACATTGGACATGAGGGGCGTTTGGTGTCAACCCTGCGAACCCACGAGAGTGTGTCCGAGCTACAATCACTCGTCTGCTTTGCGTTTTCCCTTTTGCGTGGAGGTGTCTTCGTACTCTTCTGGTAATATAGGCGGAATGGACACCTTGACAGGTAGCAGCTCCCCTGCGTGCCGTACATCGAACAGGGCAGCACCAGTGCGCCAATGCAATTGCAGACGAAAGATGGATGAAGGAATTGGTCGTGAAGGGATGTAACATGGGCGCAAGGGTCAAGACTGTACACTCACCATTCTCGTCTCTAAACTGCACGAATATTGGATCCCAGTTCGAGACAACATTCTTCAGCTGCGCGGTTGGGTCGAGCTTCTCGTATCGCCCCGTTGGGCGGCCCTGTGCTTTGGCTGCTCGAGCGAGCTCAAAGTCGTCTACGCTCGACACCTTGGGCACCCTCCATTCCTCGTCGTCTTCATCCATGACCTCGGGGTGAGGTTCTGGGTTCTCCAGCACGCTCGACGTGAACGCGGTCAGAGCCTCCGCTTTGGCTTCCGCAACCGTAGATGTGCCCGGCAAGGTGAGGAAGACGGTGAGCTTGTGCGTCTTGAGCAGCAGGATGAGGTTCTTTGGCTGGTGTCTGGGAGGCTGGAGCGAACTTCCATTAGCATCATCAACTCCACTGCCCGACACAATAAACCCACCATGTTGTCTTGTTTGTTCTGAGCGTGTTCGACGCGGGTGGGGGCTTGTAAGCACGATGGACGCGTCTCGTTGAGCGCGAGTGTGGCGTGTGGCCGCGTAGGGGTGACAGAAGCGCCCAAAATCCGCCGCGGCAGAAGCTCAAGCGCCCGCAAGCAGCAGCGTCACACTGCTCCGGCGGTTACCGCGCCCACACTCGTTCGTCTCTCCCTCCTCACAGCGACCATGAGCAGATATCTCGACCCCGCCGAGTCGTCGCAGCCGTACAAGGAACCGACGCCCCTTCCGGCGGACATCCCCAAGGTCAAGGAGCTCGGCGTGACGAGCGCGCCGCTCAAGAGCGCGGCGTTCTTCCTTGGGGCGTATTGCAAGGAGTACAATGGTGAGTATCGTTTATTTGTGGTATGTTGTGCAGCGGATGGGGAAATGTAGGCGACGGTGGAGGTCATCCCGAGGGAAGCTTTGGAGAGAAGGGAACGGTGCTTGATGCAGGCAGGGAGGTACTTGCAATACGAAACTGATGGACAACCATGTTCGCATCTGCAGAGGACTTCATGCTCTGCAAGAACGAGAACCGGGACCCCGCGCACTGTCTCAAGGAGGGCCGACGGGTGACGCGCTGTGCGCAGGATCTGTACGTATCCCCGCTCAGTCATCCTCGTCGCCTACTAAGATAACACGCCGGCATGGGTGCTATCTAGGATCACCAAGCTCCGAGAGAACTGCTTGGCCGAGTTCGAAAAGCACTGGAACTGCCTGGAATATAACAACCAGGTATGGGCTCTCCGCTTATCTGTATTCTGGCGTTATGCGTGTTCACACAGGCAACAGGAATACTACCACTGCCGCAAGGACGAGCGCGTCCTCAACAAGTGCGTTTTCGAGAAGCTCGTAAGTCAAACACCTATGGTATTGCGCGCATTAAGTCGCTGACAACACTCATTTATTCTCTTATAGGGTCTCGTCAAGACGATCCCCGGTACGCCGGAGGGCAAGACGCCCATCCATGAGGTCAAGAACCCTATCTACACTGGCGTACAGAAGTAGACTTCGCACATCCAATATACTTGCTGCGTTTGCTTCACGACATCTGCATGCCTTTGGACCCTCCTGCGTTCCGCTCGACATGCGCCTGGCGCAGCGGGACAAGCTCTGGCTTTGTCTTCGGAATGTGCGGCGGAACGGTGCGCATGTCATCCATATGCGGGTTGTGCAGATTAGACCGTACACGGGCAAGCATTAGCAGAGTTGGTACAGAAGGAATGCGACAAGCAGGTGCACATGATAGGCAAGAAGGTCAGGCGGGAGATGCGTATGGTATTCCAACGTCCAGGTAATCCGTTTCGAGAGACCGAAGCACATTAACTCCCCCTTGGTCCCTGGCGCCACCGCCAAACTCCCGGCGTTGGTCTACAATGGATATCCATGAGGCGTCTCGGTGGCTGGTCGAGCAACGAGCACCCCACGGCCTGGCGGAGCTACGGCGCGTAGTATGTGATCGTCTATACCGTTCAGGGGGATGAACCCTCTGTGAACCTCAGGATGAAATTCACCACTATTGCGACTGGGAGCGAGGTTAGCGGACGTTCGGCTAGGGACAAAGAAACATACTAAGGAGTGCGATACACAATATTGTCTGTGCATAGATTCTGTGAGTTTGGATCTAGCTCCCGGGGAACAAGGTACATACCGGCCCAACACGGTCGTCGTACGGACCACGTCCACCTTTCCGAATGGAGGCGGCGCGCCAATGGTAGGTATATAGTGCATATACCATGACGGCCATTGCTAAGCGATAGGCGGTGTGAGGTTGAGCCGTCTATGGCGGCACACGACGTTCACTCACCCACAAAGGAGAACATGGCTGCACTGATCTTCCCCACCTGCAGTTACACATTGAGCTGGATGACTGCGGTGCGAAAGACGACTTTACGCACCTTATCACCAAAATTCAGCAGACCGACGGCGAGACCACCGAGGACGACGGTGAAGTGCAGCCATGAGAGGAATGTGCGCTCGTTCGCAAAGGCGACCTTGGGCTCTACTTTGACGGGGAGCGCGATGCGTTTGGCGGCCGTGCGCTGGAGGAGAGGCTGGGTGGACATGGCTGCAGGTGGGAGGGATGCAGGCAGGCAGCGTCTTGGGACTTGTGGGCAGGGAGGGAGATATTAGGCGTACGGGGTGTAGGTATACTCGTCTAAAGATGGCAGGTCTGCACGAACGTGCTTGTCGTCACTGGCCCGCTTGCACCCATACAGTACGTGACATCCAGTCACACACTTCCGCCGAACACGTGAAGCTGTCACAGAAGCGCGACCTCGGCGAGACTCACTGGCCTCGGCTTGTTCTTCCATCCTACCTCCGCTGCTCCTTGGGCCTTTATCTGCTCCTTGACCTCTGCGCGTGCTCGTGTTTTGCTGCGAGGATGGCGTCAGCAGCAGAGGCAGTTCCAGCGCAAACTCCAGCTGAGAAAGAGTACGTTCCACCTCCGCTTTCTGTGCAGCAAGAAGGTACGCCGAACGCCACCAGCTTCTCCGAGTTCCTGCAGGTCGCCGAACGTGCGCCGTGCTCATCTCTCGCCAGATGCTATCATACACACACGCATTACCAATGACGAAAAGGCTCTCCGACGCGTGACTCGCAAGTTTCACAACTACGCATCCGTAGCATACCCCTCCCTCATACCGCCAACGCCCTCTAACACGACATCCGTCGACGATGCGCGAGATGCATTCCTCCTCGAGCTGGCTGCATTCCAGCTCTCGCTAAAGAAGAGCCTTATGGTGTGTGAAGCCGAGGCGCGGCAGGTGGAAGAATACCAGCGAGAACGAGAACGCATAGGTATGCTGCTTCTCTCTCCGTCCGAGCATGTGGTCCTGAGGTGATCGTGTGACTAGTGAACGAGCGTAGCCGCTTGAGAGACCAGATCGAAGAGCTCAAGGCGACGCTGGAGCAGGCTCAGCTTGAGCGCAAACAGAAGATCGAATACGACGTTGTGGCGGAGAAGATCAACACCTTGCCCAGTCGAACTGAACTTGAGCAGTGCGTCCACCTCGGCTAAGCTTGTCTCACAAGCTATTCATACCTGTTCCCTAGGTCAATACAGGCGCTGGAGAACGATATGGCCGCTATCAGGGCTGAACATGAAAATCAGAACCGCGTACTGCATGCGCAAAAGGCTGCGTTGGACACAGTGATTCACGACATCAACGTGCTTCGGCTCATGGGCAAGGATGCAGCAGAGGAGTCGACGGCCGCCACACCCGCGCCCGAGACGCAACCGGGAGAAGATGTGGATATGGATGGCACAGCAAGTGTGCGCACCCGTGAGGAGTCGGGAGAGCTCAGGGAGGACGCAATATCTCGATCGACGAGTACCGCAGCAAAGCTGGCAGAGGATACACACGAGTCAGATGAAGACATACCTTTGTCGAAGGCTCTCCTCAATCCCACGGCGCGTTTGTTCGTACCGAAGTCACGGACAAATACCCCTGGGGTACCCCCATCTCGAAGTACGTCTACGATCCCGTCGAAACCAACGGTAGAAGACGATATCGAAATGGGCGAGATTGGGGAGGAACCAAAGGACGCAAGAGGGCGGCGCAAGAATAGGTTAGAGGAGCTCGAGGAGGGCGAGGCGAGCGACGAGAGCAGTGAGCTGTCTGAGCCTCCAGACGACTGATGCTGATATTGCCTTGGATTCATTTCCTGTTGTACATACATTTTGGGGCTTCTTGTATCACTACTCACCACTAGGTCGGTCCTCTGCTCTTGGCCCAACATCGAAACTCATCAGATCTCGCGCGCAAATCACCTCGCCGCTACCAAAGCTGTTCACCGCCAATTCGCGTATGCCGTCCATGATTCGACGCGCCTCCTCGTTCACGTCGTCGTTGCCCGGGTATCTTGCAGAGAAGTGGTTCAAGACGAGCTTACGCGCACGTATCCTCTTCGCGAATGCGCCTGCCATCTGCGGTGTCGAATGCCCTCTCGACCTCGCACGCTCCTCCACTATCTCGTACGTGTCCGTCTCCTTCGTATTCGGGTCGATTCCCGGTAAGTGTGCATTCGTGGCTTCGTGTATCAGCAAGCACGCATCCTCCGCCAAACTCGCTATGGGCGACGGGTCATAGGTATCTCCCAGGATGACGATCTTGCGCCCTGGCTTGCGCGGCGGCCCGTGCAACACCGTCCCATCCGAGAGCGTAACCGACTCGCCCTTTTGCAGCCTGCTCATCGCAGACATGGGCGTACCCGTGCGCTTCAGCTCGGGGATGTATCTCTTCGGGTCCATCTTCCCAGGCACCGGCAGCTCGTTCACAACGAACCCGACGCAAGGCACCGAGTGTAGGATCGGCGCGGCGGAGACCGTGACGAGCGCGCCCTTGTAGATCTCGGGCCATACTCCCTGCTCCGTCTGCGTGATGTTGCGCCCCGGACGTTCCAACGGGTGTGGAGGCATCTCAGTATAATCGCCGTCCTGCGGGTCCGTCGGCAGCCGGAGTTCGTGCACGACGTAAGGCGAGCCAAGGAGCGTGTGCGTGTACGCTAGTCCATGCCGGACGTATGCCCGTGTGCCTAGGGGTCCGTAGATCTCTAGCGGCTGTGTACAGGCGCAAGTGTGGAGAGTTGAGTGTGTTATGGCGCAGGTCTTGGCGTGAGCCGGCGGGAAAGAACACTGACTTGAACGTCTTCGGCTGGTACTGCCTGAGCGCGGGGATCCTCTGCATTGTCGACCATGCCACCTGCGCCATTCAGCCGCATAGCAAGGACAGGTAGCAGACCAAAGATATGATCGCCTAGAGGACCGAAACTACATAAGCCGTCGCATACTTAGAACGCTGAGGATGTGTTCCTCACCATGCGTGTGGGTGATGAATATCTTCTGCACCTTTCCTACCTTCACGGAGCTCTTCTGGATCTGGTGCTGGGTCGCCTCGCCGCAATCGAAGAGCCAGACATCGCCATCGAGCCGCAAAGCCAGAGCGGAATGGTTGCGTGTCGACGACGGCTGCGCCGACGCGCTGCCTAGGATGGTGATGTTCACGGAGGTGAGAGAGCTCATAAGAGGTGCTTGACTTCGCAAATCCAGAGTGGCGCGAACTTCCAAGGTACAGTCCTCTGGCCTTTCCAGCGGGACCGAACATATTCTATGTACGAGGATGCTCTACCGGTCCCTATCGATTAGTGGTCAGATCATCACGTTGTGGTTCACACAATTCCGTGAAGACGCCGGCTCGAATCCGGCTAGGGACATTTCTGGTTACCTTTTTGCGTCTTGACCGTAAACATCAACATGCCGTCGGGAAGTGGTCCAGTGACGCGCTCGCGGAGAAACGTGGAAGCAGGACCCTCAGGTCAAACCAAACTTGATGAGATTGTTGACGAAGACGACGTCGACGGCACGAAGGCTCAGGCTACTACTCAGACGGGAACTTCATCTTCCAAGACTGACTCTAATGGAGCGTCGTTGCAGGTACTGCGTAATTCTACTGCAATTGCGTCTAGCAGCACTAGGAAGAACATGCATTTACTGACCAGTTGCTTACACACAGTCACTTTTACAAAGGGCCCTTGGGGGTGCAAAAGAACTAGAGCGAGAGAATGCGACACTCCGCAAGAAGGTGGACGCACTCCAAAGCAAGCTGGACCGTCTTGTAGAAACGGAAGATGTGGTGCAATTGCGGCCACAGCGAGGCAGGAGACGTACGGGCGAGACAATTGCCGAGCTGTCTAGCGAGGTGAAGCTACTCCGCAAACAAGTACAGAGACTCGAGAAGGTGGGTACACCGGAGATGCCCTGGTCACCAAGAGGGCGGGCCTGTACTCATGCGCGCCCGAGCAGTCAAACGAGAAGCAAAGAAAGAGGATTCATAAAGTATGTGCGGTAGACTGAGTTCCTAGTCTGTCGCTAATAAAAATCCATTGATATAGTTGAGCATACGGGAACTCAAGAACGAGGCCGAGGACTTAGTAGATACGGCAGAGTTCGAGGTCGGAGATTCTGCTCACAAGATGCGCAAGGCAAGGGTCTCCTCTAGTAACATCAATGAAAGCAATCTAATGCGAGATAGTAGCTCCTCCGCAGATTCCACGACCTCATGCTTGAGAACTCTGTGGAGGAAAACGAGGAATGTTTGATCTGCATGGAAAACTTGCAGCCGAGGAAATGTCGAAGGTTTGTTGCTTTGATCCCATCGCGTCCAGGCGATCTGACGAGTGTACTTCTCTACGGCAGTGTTCCTTGTCAGCACACATTCTGTGACGAGTGTGTGAGGAAATTGAAACCGGAGCCTGGAGAACCCGAGTCGATTCGGTGTCCTCCATGCCGGACCGTCTGTGAGAGGGATGAGGCGGAGCTCGTGCAGTACACCGCGTCCGAGCAATGGGATGCTCTCCTATGCCGAGGAGTTCATTGATGACGGGCAAGAAACAAGGCTGGTTAACTCTCTCTAACATCGAATAAATACTCCGATCTAATCCTTAGTGTGCAGTACAACAGCATCTGAACCCGCACCCGGTAATCCGCTCGAAAGCTCCCCAGAACCAGCAGCACAGGCTGAGCAAGATGACGCTCCTGAAACTCCTGGGAGATTGCGCAAACGGCGTGCTATCATAACACCCAGCCCTGAACCAGAGAATAACGAAACGGGGTAAGTTGGCTGTATCGTACCATGACTACGTAGATTTCCACTCAACCGTGACCGCACAGTGAACTAGCTGAAGCTGGCCCATCTGGCACCGTTGTCGCGGACCAAGCGAACGCCGAGGATCCGAGTGGTTCGACCCAGCCTGCGAGTCCTACAACACCAACACAACCCACGCCTTCATATGCGCAGTCACCTTCGAAGGACAAACGGAAGATGTTGGAGCAACTAGCGGAAGCGCGCAGCAAGAAGCGGAGGTTGTAAAAATGCACATAGCAAGCGTTGTATACTGTACATGGATGATACGGACTCGGAATGGAACCACGGCATTTATGATTACACAGTCCAACCATCAGAGCAATTCGACGGCTGCTTTCGCTGGAGACACGATGGCGACTGGCTTGCCCGTGAAGTCGAGCGCACTACCGCCTTCGTACGCCACAAGGTCGCCCATGTCCCCAACCCACCCCTCGAGGTCGAGCAGCTTCTCAAGATTGGTAGATACGAGTTCGTATGCTTGACGTTTGTTGATCCAGTTGTTGGATTCCAGGACGGCCTGTCGATCAACCGATGGTCAGTAAAGGAACATGGAGCCGTAGATAGATGGATCCTAACCCATCCGACGTCAAGGCGAGTGTCTTGTACGTGAGGGGTATGCCAATTCCCTAGCCCGACGGTGACGCCATGCTTCAGCAGGATAGCCAATGCGGTCTCGTTAGTCAAAGGAGGCCCAGCGAGGCTGTATGATGCACCGAATTACCATGAAGACGTTACGCGACAAGACAGTTTCAGAGAACTCACGCTCTACGGTCATCCCACGACCACGGATATTGTCTTGGTGGGCTCAAGATGACTCCAATGTCCACATGGGCTGAATTCCATCGAGGATGTAAGGAGGGAACTCGGTGCGACTACGATGTGCTGGACGCGCACCTATCTCCTTAGCGAGCAGGTACGCCTCCGTAGCCCGGGAGAAGACCATGCGCATGTATGTCCCGCGCTTCTCTTCGACCTCGCTCTTCAGGCGGATGAGGGTAGCCATGATGTCTGCACTCGACACGTCAATGACAAGCGGGATGGTCCCCTGTTGCACGGATGTCATGCATCTGCCAAATACCTCCTTGCTACCTTAGCTGCTGCTCACCTCGGCAGCCTTCTTGAACCACTCGCCAGTCTGTGTGCGGGTGTCTTCGCCCTCCAGGAGCAAGCGCCTCAAAGTAGCTATTTGAATGCTCAGACTGGGAACCCGCGGAGTGTAAGATGTCGGTGGCGGTCTCCCGATAGATATGTGCAGCGCGGTGACGGATTTGATGATGGCCGTCCGTTCTAGGGCGTTGGGCGCGCCGGTGCGGAAGGTTGCAGATAGACCGCCCACGAATTTGCCTCGGAGGAAAAGCGGAGACTGCACAAAGGACGTCGTGGCGTATGTGACCCCTGCGCGGTGCGCAACGCTGCATCGAAGGCTTGGTTGGCGACATTCTGAGCCGGACGAGTTGACATGGCTACTCACAGCGCGTTTCTGGTGCCAAAGAGCAGGGCGTCGTCCACCCTCGTCAGGCCGCCAAAGTCGCCCACCATGCTGGGTACAACCTCCTTGAACGCGTCGTACAAAAGACCATCGCCCGTAGAGGGCTCGCTTTCGATCTCTTCGATGCCCAACGCGGAGCCAAACGCCATCATGCCCGGTGCGATCGTGCCCCCGCGCAGGTCGACCACAACCTCCGCATTACGCCCCTCGCCTTCGCACACAGGGCCTACACAAGTGACCCTGCCGCGGTCCACAGTGACGTGAGTGACACCGGCGTTGGTGGTGCTGTCCAGCCCGAAATACGAGACGACGACGCCCGCTGAGTCGTCGCCGCTCTGTCGCAAGAATACCTCCTTTACGTTCCGGAATGCGACGCGCCCAGCAACGGTCTTCTGAGGGGCGAGGGGAGCAAGGCCCTCGAATTTGATCGCCGCCTCCCGCTCGACATCGAAGTCCGGGACTTGCGGCGGGTCGAGCCATTCTGATGACGTCTTCCCGAGGCCGATGCGGACGTGGTCGCTGTCGTTGCCGACTTGGAGGATGCCGTCGATCCAGACTTTGCGCGGGGTCGCGCCGAGTTGGAGCGGGTGTGAGTCCCAGAGGACGACGTCGGCGTCGGCTCCCTCGCGCAGGATACCGATGCGGTGCGACAGGCCGGCCGCGGCAGCTGGGACGGATGTTACTGAAGCCAAAGCCAGAGGAGGCGGAAGACCTGTCCTCATGTCAGCCATTCTGCACGCCTGCAGATCTCAAGCTCGGTACCGTAGTAGTGCGCTTGCTGAGCTTCAAAGAGGAGATGGCGGCTGTTGAGCGTGGGGTGGTTCGGCTACGGTCGTGCTGAGAATGCGCCTTCCTTGGCAATTGACGAGCGTATGACTGACCTGCATTGCTACTGGAAACCCGTAGTCCGCTAATACGCGAGGAGCAAACTCGGAACCACGGTAGGCCTCCCGCTTGTACCTTGTTTCGTCGGCGAAAAGAGCTATGGTGGGGACACCGCCGTAGCTGCAGAGACATCCAAATCAGCCGTAATATATGGAATAATGGATCGAGGCCGTTACGTTGTTCTCAACAGTCCTGGCACTAGGTAAGCTTCATGAGCATTATGGAACGAGGCGATACGGAACTTGAATTCTTGCGACAGCTAGGGCCCGTGGTCAGTGTGAGACCAATGCCAATTCTGCTAGTCGGTATGAGACATACCCTGACTGCAGCGTCCAAATCGACTGCTTCGGAGCACTGCATCGAGACCTGCACGACCCACCACAAGTAAGCAACATCTTCCCCAACACCGTTGTTACACCCAGCGTACCTTGACTCTCCCGCGTAACACGTCCACAAGCGCTTCCCATCGCAGATCCTCTGGATAGCTCTCGTCCGCAATCTCGTTCCACAGCCCGGCTTCAGCTCGCATGCAAAACGCATCCTGCGCGTCGCGGACCCTGCGCGCCTCCGCATACGCAGAGCGGAGTGCCCACACAGTGTCCATGCGATTCCCATAGCCCTTCACGCTCTCGCCGCAAGCTTGCCTGCAAACAAAATCAGTAACATC
Organism: Trametes cubensis; assembly: GCA_029747595.1. Taxonomy (NCBI): domain Eukaryota; kingdom Fungi; phylum Basidiomycota; class Agaricomycetes; order Polyporales; family Polyporaceae; genus Trametes; species Trametes cubensis. The sequence goes on from JAPEVG010000380.1 coordinate 27,872, forward strand.
CTGCGCGTAGTACACGGCCGTAGGCACAGAGAATGGGGGCATACATGAGGTAGCGCCAACGCCCAGGAAGGTCCGGGTCGGGCTTGCTGCCGTTCAGCGCGTACGGAGGCTCGATGAGCATCGACGTCGACGTGCGTTCGGACGTCTTGCGCAGCTTGACCATGAACGCCTGTCCACCTAAAAATTCGGATCACTACCGCAACTTCTCGATAAGGTCGGGTAGTAACCCTCAGGATGGTTTACCTATGACGTTCTCGCTGCCGGGAACGACCTGCACGGTGGTCACCCCGCCGGCGACGGCGAGCGCAAACGCGTCGTCGTGCGTGTTGAAGCCGTCAATGGTTCTCAGCCAAGGGAGGATAGGGCCGTGCGACGAGCTGTAATCGAGCGCACCAGCCATGGCAGGTGCGCTGATCAGCCCAATATGCGTGTTCAAGTCCACTATAGCAACACGGCCCTCCCCATCAGCCTCCCACCCAAACACGAGAAAAACCTCACAAACACTGACCTAGCCCAGGCGTGACCCACGCCCCATGAGCGTCTACGACGTCCGTGTCCCGGTCCACGTACAAGGCTCGTGGGATGTGTCCAATGCTCCGCACGAGCCCCCGGTCGAGGAGGACGTCCCCGTGCACGACCTCCGTGCCGTTCCTCGCGCCCGTCCACAGGGTGACGTTCTTGATGAGCGTCGCCCGGGTGCCCGGCTCGAATCTGTCCGAGCTGTCTCGCTCGAGGAAGTCTTCAGGCGGGCCCGGCACTGTGCGTAGGCTGGCGCAGTGGCGGAGGATGGCCTCTGCGTTGTGTGGGGTTTGCGTCGTTGTATGCCGTGCGATTTGGCGGCTGCTCCGGAACGACGAGAAGAATGGTGCCCAGGACGGGGCCTGCAGAACGAGTGCTGCGAATAGCGTGCAAATGAGGAAGCGAACCGCAGGACCCGCTGCCCTTGCATCGTCCTGGATTTCCCCGAAGTCTTGTGTAGTATGAGGAGCAGCCTGCGCGTACTGTGGTAACGAGCCCCGTCTTTTCTCTGACATCGTCACTGGTGGGGCGGATAGGAGAGAGTGGCTGGGTGCAAGCCCGCAACGTTGTCCTTATACGACTGGCGCTATGTTGTATGAACACCTCGTTCAGCAAGCGTGTTCACGGCGCGCGGGTGGACGTAGCTCAATCGCATCACGGTGCCAAGGAAGAGTGTCTTGAGTTCGTGACTTCCTGAATGTCCTTAGTCCACCAGCAGGGAACAGCGCTAGATGCTAGATGCTGCAAGCGTCCGACTGCCCCTCCGGAATGCAGGCAATCGTATTTGTTACTCACTCACTTCAAGTTCTGAGTCCATAATGCAAGTAGAAGGCACACGGGTCGAACTGGCTACATCTCTGCCATAGATCGAGAGCATGGTGAAGGCGTGCATTTGGACGCCCATAATCCCATTAGCACTACGTCCTGTAGCGTTCACATGAAGAGTCAGTATCATGACCACCAGGACTGAGTAGGTGTGAGCCATCATACCTTAGCACATCAATAGTAGTATGCTTCCAGCCTCAAAATCCTGGTAAGAACATATGCACAAAATGTAAAGAGAATATACAGGTGGCATACATACCACGAAACCCAGGACAGACGTCGGCCCCTCCTGCCATGTCCGCCATCATACCACCCCGACACCTAGCAGCGCCGCGCCACTTTTGATCCCGCGTCCCCTCGCCGCCGCCAAGCTGATCACCAAGCAGCTCAACAAGAAGCCTGTGAACCTTCAAACCCAACCCAGTCCAGTGGTCAGTTGCGCTCAGTTCGATTCGACCCATGACATATTATAGCATCAACACCTCCGCCACGCGAACGGCGCACCCGCACACCAACAAGAAGAGCAAGACGAGAGAAGAAAGGCTCACCGGAAGAACGCGACGCGCGACAGAGAACGCTCCTCGTGCGTCGTCCGGGACGACGCAAAGATCGAGCGGAGTACCGCGGGCGTCACCGGGATCCTGCTCTGGTTCTGGCTCGGCGACGGAGACGGCGACGGGGGCAGCGGCGTCGTCGGTCCCTGCTTTTGGCTCTGGTTTGACGTCGAGTTCAAATGTGCGGGAAGCTTGCTTGAACTCGCTTGGGGGGGGCGCACGCGCGGAGCCCGAGCCTGAGGCGGAGGGAGAGGCAGAGGAGGAAGAGGCGTACACGGAGCTCGGGTGGGTCTGCGTGGGCGTGTTGTGGAACGTGGAGGGCGTGGGGGTGATGGAGGACGAGGAGGAGAGGTTGCTCATCGTCGATGCGTGCGGTGTGGTGAGGGTCTGCACATAGGACTTTGGAGTCTGGGACGTGGGTGCGCTGGTACCAGGCTGAGGTGTGGCGAGTAGGTTAGAGCAGTGCTCGGAGGAGCGTGCCGACTTTACTGTAGTAACGGGCGCCTGTGCGGGGAAAGAACCTAGTCCGAGGTTATCGGAGGAGCGCTGAGCTTTGCCCCGAACCATGGCCCATGGGAAATGCGAGGGCAATGCGACCACATCCAACCACATTCGCGATGTGGCTATAGCGCTACTTATCTCGTAGAGGCAACAACCACCTAACTCATCCTCTACTCACTCAGAACAACAGTTGAAACTACACACGTACGTACACACTCAATCAGCCACTGACAAGGATGAACTGACAAGCAGCACGTAGACACGAGTACAGACCACACCTCAATGTCGTACATCGACGAGCTCCCGTCGGACGAAGAGTCCTGTTTCTACGCCGAGCACCTCGAGTTCCGCCTCCCCATCCCCATCTCACTCCCAAAACGGCCACAGSCCCCCGACCCACGATCGACGACGACGNCCCTCGCCCTCCTCCTCCCGCGCTGCCCGAACCTCACCTCCGCCGTGCTCAGCGGCGTNCCCCGACCTCTCCTCGCGCACCCTGCACGTGCTCGCCTCCTCCTGCCCCCGCCTCACACGCCTCGACCTCTCCTCCTGCCCCTCCCCCGCCCTGACCGACCTCGCCCTCCACGCGCTCGCCGCGCAGTCCCTCCCGCTCACCGCGCTCGGCGTGAGCCGCGTGCGCGGGCTCACCGACGCGGGGCTSGGGCGCGCGGTGCGCGGCCTCCCGCGCCTRAGGGAGCTCGAGATGGACGGGCTSCCGCTCGTCACGGCCGTTGCGGTGCGCGAGATTTGGACGTACGCGAGGGGGCTGAGGMGGTGGTCGTTGGCGGGGTGTGCGCAGCTSACGGATTCGGGGTTTCCGTGGGTACCRCYGGGGGTGGAWRYGGAGGGCGACCGGCTCCGCTCGTYTGTGGGCGTGGAAGGAGAAGGGCWGGSGCTGGGGGCTGGGGAGGGAGAAGGCAGRAGYGGYGACGGAGGCGCGCYCGCAGCAGAAGCTCGAGNTCGAGNTCG
>JAPEVG010000381.1:0-33333 GCA_029747595.1 Trametes cubensis
TCATCGAGATGTTGACGCCAGCTTTCTCGAGCACGCTTGTGGGATGACTGGGTGCGGTAAACGTACACGCCACGCCACGCCCGCCCTGAGCACGGTCCCACGGACGTCGCGTGAAAGCGGGCGCGCTGGGGTCGACAGCCTCTAGCGCAGCGACGATGTAATCCTGCAAACCCTCGATGTAGGCGGTCATACGATCGCGCATGGTAGCCATCTATGCCTGAACGTGGAATGAGCTATGGTCAGACTGGCTTCAGGAGCAAACGGACAAGTCGCTCACCTGGTGGTCAAGAGAGAAGCTGTGCTTGGCGCTTCAGACTCACGATGGCCGTCGCCGTCTCGCCGTGCACTCTGAGTTTCGGAACTTCAAGAAGGTGGGGAAGCGTACGTATGGCGCCAGGCTGTCCCTCGCGTCGTCGATACGTCGACGTTGCGTACACAGTGCGCACATATGCGACAGGCCAGCATCGGTCAGTGTCGACACGTTGAATCTTTGACGGGGGCGCGTTCACCACTGTGTCATACACGTCCGACACTGTGCAGGGCTTATCAAGGCCCGTTTTGGTGATAGTCTGAACATTTTCCTTATGGCGACCCCGTGAGTGATTTGCTCCTGAAGCTGCTTAGTCGCTTTAGCTCATCCAGCGTGTAAGGGGAGATGGCTATGATACCCGAGCATATGGCCGCGGTCAGAATATTCCTCTGCTGTTCCATCATGATCAAATACAGGAGGAGGATTTGAGCGCCACAATGGCCATCTCAGCACCTGCCATCTCTATCGCCCCAGAAAGCACAAACCCATCTGTCTGAGTGGGCAGAATGGCCATTATACTCACGTTCGAGTCAGCCATATGGCCTCCTACAGCGTATGTCTAGGAATGACAGCCTTTTCCAGAAAAACGTCGCAACCTGGATAGTTTATGGCATCGCGCGCTGATACTGGCATGCTGAAGTGCAGATATCCAACCTCCGAACCCGTCTCTCAAGGCTATTCCTTTTTCCGACGTGCTGCTAGCGCCACGATTGGCTGGTTCTCTTGCGCCGGGTTCAAGTCGCAGCATCACGACAGACTACGGGCGGCGCTCACGCTCGAGGGCCGTATCACTACAAGTACCCGCATGCACCGCGGCCATACATTGCTCGACCTGCCTTTCCGTGGTTCCCCATGGCCCCGTATGCATTTGCCTTGCGCGATACGCAGGCAATGCCTGGCGTGCCCCCGCCTCCCCCGCCAGGGCTCAACTACATCGCGCCCATACGGATTGCTGTTCGCGACCTGCTCATCGCACACTCGTTTAGTATCCTCCTCCTCTCACTCCTCATCGCACTCCTCTACTTTTCAACACGGCATTCCCGGCGCCAGCCCATTTTCCTGCTCAATGTGTTCACTATCTTGCTCGCGCTGGCTGTTGGCGGACTGATTGACTACCAGACTGTGAGTTTGAAACGGATTTTGTATGACGTCTAGAATAGAGACTAACGAACGTTGTAGGTCCAAACGATGATAGCGCCGCTGCACCCCACGCCGCTCTCGTTCAACATCGCCATCGGCGTGTTGGGCGCCGTGCAGTCAATTATCATCGACACAATCTTGCTCGTGCGGCTTGTCTCAGTGTACCCCCCCGTCGTACGTCGGGCGCCGCAGATTCGCGGCGATCCTTGCGGTCCCGTTACTGCTGAAAGTCGCTCGAATCGTGAATCTTGGGCTGTTCATCAAGGCTCTCGCCGACGCCACAAGGGACCCCGCCACTGCGAACATCCTCATAGCGCGCATATGGGAATACGCACCCTACCTCAAGATCGAGTGGTTCGCGCAGCTGTTCGACAACTCGTAAGCTGCTGTCATTCCTCACTGCAGCTCGCGCGCGGTGCTGATATGCACAGGTATGCATCTGGATTCTTCCTATATCGCCTTCTGCTACACAACAAGGAAACGAACCGCGTCATGTCGCGCAAGACATCAGAATGTGAGCGTCGTATTTCCCTACACAACAGCACTTGCATTGAGAGCAACGCATCTAGCCTCGTTCGCCGATACTATTCGCACGCTACTCTGGGTCGCGGCGACAAACTTCGTTGTGCCGGTTCTCTTCTCGCTCGCGCAGATCATCGTCGTATATCGCGGCGTTGACGTGCTCATCGTGAACGACATCGTTCTCGTGAACACGTCCGTCGCCGTCATCGGTGTCGTTTTCGCGACTGTCTGGGCGGGCACCGAGCACTGGGCGAGCGACCAGAGCCGTACCGCACTGAACGGCTCCGAGCCCTCCCGTATCGTCTTCCAAAACCCGTTAGGAGACAGCTACGTGGATAACGCGGAAGAGCTTCCTTACGCGCATCAACAACAGACTCACGAACCAGGAGAATCTCCGGTTGGATGGAACTCTGAAAACCGCACACCCAAATATTAGAGTGGCGATATGTTTCTGAGTCCTCTCAATCTCAAACGACGCCTTCCGTCGGAGCATTTTCTCCTCATTGGCTCATCTTAGGCGTCATGCCCTTGATCATGATCCTCGCAGCTCGATACAATCACCGAGTCTTGTAATATACCGTCCGCATGGTATACACATACGCCCACAGACAGTCCAGCATCTCACCCTGCATGCTGACGATGGGTGCAGTGTGCTTCCATGAGGCAGTGCGCCCGAATACACCAGCGTCGACACCTACTGCTACCTACTGGCATCCTCTCGTGTCTTGTTGAACGTATGCGTTCAACGTACGTTAATCGTGATAGGTGCTTGTATCACTTCGCTAAATTTTCAAAAGTAATGCTGCTGATGCGTTTAATAGGGTACAGTTGATCTTGACATAGGCCAGAGTACCTGCAGATACAGCTCTCGACGCCTGCGCGCCATACTTCAGGAGCTGAGCTAACTGGGCTATTTGAAGCCTCGACCGAAGTGCACCGATGCCAGTGGGAACGTAGTCACCCGACGCTTTGACCACACACAATAAGTGTTACGCCGCCCGCGGTAGGACCGGTGCTAGCCCGGTATTCTTGTACTTGTACTTGAGCGGGAGTCCTGAGCTTGGACCTGTACACAGCCCTCGCCTTCGATACTACTTAAAACTCATCCACCAGACTGAACGTTATCGCCGCGCTGAAGCATCCTGACCATCACCCACCTGTAGAGCTCGTCCTCATACTTGCGCACTCCATCATGCCTACCACTACCCAGAACTCGTCCGAAACGGTGCTGTTGTTACCTCTATCAAGCCCAGACTCGGATACCCCCCTATCTTCTCCGCGACTACCTCAGTGGCGCCCCCAGCCTGAGCCACTCACCCCCGAGCCTACGCGGCCATCCGCATCCACACGCGATTGTCGCGCCCTCCTTCAATTGCTCATGGCGATGTGCTTCGTCCTATGGTCCTCCATCGTCACCACTATCGCATCCCTCCTATATTGCGCCTTCGGCATCAGAGCGCTTGCCACACCAGACGCCCTCATCTTCAACCAGCACGGCGTCGTCGCCATCCTCATCGGCTCGTCCATATTAGGCCTGATCTTGGGATGCCGCCGCATACGCTGCGTGGGCTGCAATCCTCTTCTACGGCGAAGCGGTCGAACTCGGTCGCGACGCGCACATCTGCTGCGAGGTTGTCCTTCGCGAGCAGCCGGCGGGTTTGCCGCAGTGCGGCTTTGATCTTTTGGACGCCAGGTAGTNGCGTTCGACGCAGAGGGAGGGGGGTGCANGGGTGTTTCTTGTGCTGAGGCCGTTTTGACTTTTTGTGGGGTGTGTTCGACGGCTGTTTTGACGAGGACGGGTCGCTTGTTGTAGCTTTTCGTGACGGCCCCATGGCTCCTGATAGGTGGACAATAAGGAATGGGCAGGAACGTAGGGAGAGGCTGAATAGACGACTCGGAGAGCAAGATGGCCGCGCAGGCAAACTCGAAGGCTGCCGCAAGACTCAAGAGAAACGGGCGCTTGGTGTTTTGGCCTTCGATCAAGATCCTCGACCACGTGTATCCGCAACGACGAGCGCGCAGCGGCGAACTTCGAAGGTCCTTGGTTCAATTCCCATTGGTGCAGGTTTGCTCATCCTACCCGCCTGGACCACCACTGCCATAGAGAGTGGCCCATGACCGGCGTGATTGTATTCGGTGCATGGTAACAAGGGTCTTCTTGCCGGTGTCTGATCGCGCGGCACTCACAACTAGTGCGAGTCACCCAAGTTAACAGGCTGGCGGCATATGCAACCAGCGGCCCCCTGGGGACATCTTCACGCCAAGGACTCCCGAGTTCAACTATGCCCCAGTACACCAATCGAAACTTTACATAACCACATGCGTTATGAGTATAGCGAGGGTGGGGTAATGCTTTATAATACACCAAATCATTGAGAGGACGGAGTCAGGGCCAGACGAGGAAGTAANGGGGGGAAGAATAGCCTCCCGAGCCGAGACGACAATCGTTTCGCTCGCTTTTCCCAAGATTTGGCTGATCCTAGTACCGAGAAACACGGGGTATTGTATGAGCAAACGAGTCAGTGGGGCAATCTAAAGAATGACTTACTCCTGAGGTTGCGCTTCTCTCTGCAGCGTTCCTCGGGACGCGCGATGGATGATTCGTCGTCGGATACCTGCGCAGGCGCCGTGAGCGCGGCGTAGGCTCTGATGCGAGCTTCTTTGACAATCCTGTGGCGGAGGAGATACGGTCAGCGCGGGTACCCTTCGTGGTCCAGCAACTTACTTCGCGATGTGGTCAAACTCATCATACATCTCCTGCGGGGTCGGGATATCTTCCTGCTTGAGGTGATCTCCGAGTCCGGAGATCCAGAGGTCGACTAGAGGCACCAGATGAGTTTCGATCAAGTACAAGGGCAACACGGACGCTGATTGAACAGCACTCAAGCCTCAGCCTGCGAGCTTGAACGTCACGATCATACGCCGGTCATTAGCACCCTCGAGCCGACACGGTCTCCGTCTTGAGCAACATGGTAGGCTTCCCTACTATGTGCCTGATGCGCCACGCATTGACCTGTTTGCCCAGCCCACCCACGCTGAAACTCCCAAATTGCCGGCGAACTTGAACTTGCCTTCGCCTGCGAGCGCCAGGGAACTTCTTCCCCTCAAGTGCATCACCGACCACGGGGACAAACGCATCTCTGAATACTCTCCTGATGTTCTCGTGAAGTTCGGGGCGCATGTCGAGGCCGAAGTCCGTGCTCTCAAATACCTTCATGGCCGGTTGAGCTTCCGTACGCCGCAAGTCCTCCACCACGCACCCTTCCCTGGCAAACCCCTCACGCCTTGGGAATGGCGTGACGGGTGCTGGTACTTCTTCATGGACAAATGTCCGGGGGTGCCTCTCGATACGGTGATCCAAAAGATGTCCCCCGCCGAGCTCGACCACATCGCCGACCAGCTCCTCGCCGTGCTCAAGGAGATGCGCGCCATCAAGAGCACCACCATCGGCGCGCTCGACGGCGGCCCATTCGATAACCGCTTCATGCCATACCCGTGGCAGCCCTCGAAGGCGTTTGCGAGCGTCTCCCAGTACCTCGAATACTACCGCAAACTCTTCCTCGACATCTGCGGGCCGGACTACGTCAAGGAGCTCTTCGCCCCCTTCCCGAGCGGGGCGAACGTCCCCGTCCACCTCACGCACGGCGACCTCGTCCCGCGCAACATCCTCGTCCAGGGCTCGACGATCACCGCCATCATCGACTGGGAGACGGCCGGGTTCTACCCCGAGTTCTGGGAGTACTGCCGCATGCACGAGCGCAGCTGGATGAGCCCGCAGTGGTCGCGCGTCCTCGCGCGCGTGTTTCCCGGCCCCAAGCGCGAGAAAGAGATCGACGCAGTCGGGCGCATCATACGGTTGCTGCGCGACAACGATAGCACGTACTGCTGAAGGACAGACCCCGTGCTAGGCAGGGTTGAGGTACGAGATATCTTTGTAGTAGAAGCACCAGACCTGACCAGATACACAGGCGCCGCTACGATAGAACTACCCTCCTCGCTCTTCAACGAAGTGTCGTTGTCTCAGCAGNTTTTCGACGGTTTGTCATCGGTAGAATTTTGCGAGAGTCATACAAGATCATATATTGGATTTACGATGTGCGTTGCACCTCGGCGGAGTAGGTGGCTCCGGAGAAGGCGCTATGGAATCAACTTCGAAGGTTGGAAGTAGCGGACCAACACGGACAATCTTACGGGAACGAGCGCTGTTCATGTCGAGCTGTAGGATCTGAGAGACGGAGAGCTTGTTGATCAACTGCACACAGCCTGAGAAATTGGGGTCATCTTGCAACATAATCCTCGATGGTGTAGTTACAGATACAACGGCCCCCGCTCCTCGGGTTCCCAGAATCAAGCCTCGGCAAGATGTGTAAGAAGCCCTGAAAACACTGCAGCGACAAACCTCATAAGATCTCCTTGTGCAGCACGACTACGAGAACACGCCGTAGCCCGATGGAGAGATCTCTTGTCAATAGCGTTGGAGAAGTGGAATCTCGGTCCCGCCGACTTGCATCCTCTCAATCCGTTTCTCATCTTCACTCGAGTGAGCGGGTATGGTCAAACAGGACCATGGTCGTCCCGTCCTGGATACGCATCCGTCTGCGAAGCCGAGTCAGGTTTTCGCTACATCAACGGTACCCCCGATCCCGACACGGGCGNCCTCCTAGGCCCCCCCTATCAGGCCGAACCTCAGCTTGGGCGACTCAGTTGCCGGATTGCACGCTGCGTTTGGAACGGTACTTCTGCTGATTCTCCCAGCTCGTCTACTGTGACCCCTTCCCTGATGTGAACTTTCGTCGATCAACAGGTTCTCGCCCTGCTTGCGCGGAAGTCCCGTGAAGCTCAGGGACAGCCCGGAGGGCAGACTGTGGACGTGAGATTTGTTTGGGGTGTGGCGCGTTATAGAGGTCCCATCGCGCCGTGTCGCAGAGGCGAGTCAGGCCGATGGAATCTCCGTCATCACAAGTAAAGACATTACACTTGTGCCATTGTGAAGAAATGGAGGTATCATGATAAGTAGGTACATGGGTGGACTCAAGGCCAGATGAGCAGGTAAGGGAGGCAGAATACCCTCTCGAGCCGAGAAGACACCCGTTTTGCTCGTGCACGCAGTTTCCCCCAGGATTGGGCTGGTCCTAGTGCGAATAAGAGTGTAGTCAGAAATAGGCGTCGAGAATGTTGTGTATGGCAGACAATGGCTCACCACTGAGGTTGCGCTTCTTTCTGTGGCGCTCCCCGGCACGTGCGACGAATTCGTCGTCGGAAACCTGTCCGGGCGCTGTGAGCGCGGCGTAGGATCGGATACGAGCTTCTCTGACGATCCTGTGATGAAGGAGATACGGTCAGAGCGAGCGGCCCTCATAGTACACAATGACTTACTTTGCGATGTGCTCGAACTCGGCGTACATCTCTTGCGGGTCAGGGATGTCTTCCTGTTTGAGATGATCTGCGAGCTCGGAAATCCAAAGGTCGACAAGGGGGNACCAACTCGGCGTCATCGCTAGGGCCGCTGAAGATGTCCATCGCGGCTAGATTGTCGAGGCTATGGTTTGAATGATTGTCGTGGGTGGAGCATAAGGAAGAGGCTTCTGAGGAGGCTTCGGCCGCTTTGAGCTGTGCGGGATGCTGCCAAGCAGCATCACAACATCCAGAAATCTCTATGGGTTCAGGCTCAGCTGCAATCCACTTCGACGGCAGAGGGACTTCTGCCGATGCTGCTTGCTGGCGGCTCTGGCGACTCTTCATCATCTTGTCGCCATCTTCATCCAGGAGTCGCATCAGGGTCCGTATCCGAGTGCGAACACTGATCGAAACAGCATTCGTCTCGTCGAACATCTCCGGTCGGGCCCTGATGCGCACATCTACGAGTTTTGGTTGGAACCAATGGTAGCAGTTGTCGTAAGGGAAGAGTCCCTCCGGCGAGGGCTGCAATGATTCGCGCCCGTTCGGATGATTGGTGTTTGGGAAGATTGGGATGCACATATCGGAGGTGATGCATCGTGCCTCGTCTTCAGGTCGCAGAGTGGTCGCAATAGGTTCAACTTGGAATCTGTACCACGGCTGATCTGGCCATGGAAGTGCTCTCTCCTGTAAACTAGATATGAGTGACTTACAACCAATGTAAGGTTTGGAAGCGCACCAGACGCAGGTAAATCAGATATGACTTCGGTTGCATCGCTTGAGCCTCAAGCAAGGCCTGGGCGTCGTTGAACGGCCGGACCATCTCCAAAGGATCCAACCGAATGATAGCGTACGACCTAGGGCTTGGACTATAGAAAATATTGTTGTCATTGTCAACTTGAGAAGCGTCAGATTGTGCCATGGCGATACGGTGATACTGGTGAGTAATGAGCAACCACAGGTAGCTCAAAGAATATGAGAACTTTGGCGGAGAGAGCGAGTGGCGGGGAGGTGGAATTGGGAGAGTGAGTAGCCTGAGAGGTACTGGCAGCTTCCAACGATAACCTGAGGCATCACAATAGAGGCTGCGCTGACCGGCAAACTCAAGATGGATGTTATTGTATTCGCAGACAAGGTCCAGGCTGAAGTCGCTTTGACCGCACTTCGGGCCCCGGGGCCGTTGCTGGCATCACCCGATCATTGGTCCGGTGACGCTGATGTATTTGCTGGTGTTTTGCGGTGTGGGTAGCCTAGCGCTAATTGTTATTCTTGTGTTCTTGTAATCCGCGACGATCACTCCTGATCACTATCCCAACGCAGGGGGTGGCGTAAATTCCTCAAGGGCCTCGTTCTATTGAATACCTTTGGCTGCTCCTTGTGCAACGTTGTTCCACCGCCGCGGCCAACTCAGTAACAACATTCTCTTTGTTCTTTGAGTCGATGCGCTGGTACTTTCACCACCGTGGCTCCGTTTTGCAGCCAAAAAGACTCACTCTGTACCTGGACATCCTGTTTCCGGCATGACGCCGGCTTGCAACTTATATCGCTACGAGCTGAAGTAGTTCTGCGCCGCTTTTCTCCTCTCGCCACTTGAAGCACACTATGAGCACTCACACTTGCTCTTCCTGCGAAGCTGGTCTTCCTGACACCCGTTCCGGCGCGGAAGAGCCTACTAGATTCGCGGCGGGAGAGGTCTTCTCCATCGAAGAGTCCGTCTACACTCCCATTGAACATCTACTTTCTGACCCCGTCTCTGGTTTGAGAGGCGCCAATCTCAACTACTCTACATCCTCGCTAAACAACCTCCGCACACGAGGGAGAGCCACCCACAAGACACCTCGCCCTTGCATTCTTTCAAACACCGTGTATCCAAATGACGGTAGTTGCAACAATGACGGTGATCTTACAATCTGGCTCATGGCTACATTTGAGGGTACGCCTATGCACACCCTCCCGCCAGTCTATCAATTCTTCTGTATCGCCGTCTACCCTACCCGTCCTCTCTGCCCTTCCCAAACGCCCCCGATTATACCACTTCACGATCCAGAGGTGCATATTCACTCCCTACCCGAATGGCCCTCAACCGATGCTGCTTCGGGTCAATGTAGCCAGTGGATCATAGCCTGGGTGTTCGAGACTACCCGACCACTGCTTGNTCGATGGCTGACTCCTGAAGCCCGAACACTGAGCAAGGGTGACGATGTGGAGTACTCGCCTAATGTAACGAACCCGATGGGAGGAGAGACGAAAGGCATGACATTCGGGACGCAAGCGTATGAATTGCTCGAGATTCAGACGGAGGAACGCAGGCGGAAATGGCAGCGAATGTGTCGCTCTGACAGGCAGTTCGCGCTGGCGCGCCAGAGAGAATTCGTGGTACGTAGCCTCTCTGATCTCGATGACGGCTACGTACGACCCAAATGGGCTGATTCTCTCCCCCTACAGGAATGGCGCGATGCGCGTTGGAGGAGTCAACCGTCGATGGTAATCTGGCTCATGCACATGATATCAACGCCGCTGCTCACGTCTCCCCAGTACAGTGTGTCATGCCGCAGTAACTCGCAAAAGGAGGGATACTGCAAGGCGTCTCCGCCACGCATTGGCCGCAGCATCATGAACGAAACGATCCACGAAGATCATGCCAGTGTGTTCCAAGATAAACGCCATGCGTTGAACAGACGCACTTCTCTTTTTGAGGTACGACTTCCTTGCCGTCCGAAATCGTCACTACATGAATTGCTGCTGAACGCGTTCGGTCCAAGCAGGGCAAGAACAAGAAAGACGTCGATGCCCTAGAGAACTGGCGCAGTAACTCGCGAGCGGCGTCGGTTGCGCCGTATCCTACTCCTTCGGTCAAGCAGCAGGTGAGACGGGTTCTTTCTTCGGCTACGATTCGAGAAGAAGCTGACGACCTTGGGACAGCAATCCGAGCGTAAATCTGCCAAGTCGACTGCAGGCGCGAGTATCGCTCCCAGCACCGCGTCTAAGAAACCACAGAAGCTGTTCGCAAAAATCGAGAATCGCTTCTCTGTTCTCAGTAATCTGAGGAAGAATTCGCTTGGAGACGCGTAGGTATGCGATGATGCGAAAGCACGGTGTGTTCTCGACCTTGTGTGGCTCGCTAGTCGAGTCTCGAATACCCCACAGATGTGCCATTTAGTCGGTGCAGCCTCTCTTTACGGTATCAGTCCAACGCTCTCGAGTCTCTTGTATCACTTACCATGGACCCTATACCCTACACCTTATGTTTGTACGCGCGTATTGTATCCTCTACTGTATCCCAAATTTACTCTCTTACGTCGCCGCGAACTGCGCTGCGCCCTAGAGGTCTGCGATACTACTAATGACGAGTACGCTGGAACGACGCAGAGCTTGAGATTGAAGGGCAACCTCGTCGTTGCAGCATCCTAAACGTAGCCCTCGATATTCGCGCCAGCGCCACACCGCACACACTCGGGCTGCAACGATCCATCATGGCACGGAGATAGTTGATTCTCTAGACATGACTAAGACCTGGTAGCAAGGAGACTTGTACTCGAACCAGGCGAAGAGAGAGCCGTTTTGCGCCGATGCACAGTTTCGTCCAGGCGTTGATCGGCCGGAAGCCTATATAGAGATGCTCAGGCGTGATCAGCATGACCGATGAGGAGACTTGAGAAGGAACGCATACGCCTCGGCTTCAACTCATTTGGTGTGCAGAATACATCCGCATCGTGGTCTACATCATATGGCGCAGGCGCCATCATTGCCGCGTATGAACGAATGCGAGCCTCTTGCACGATTCTATACGAACATCAGCTAAGCATACACAACCAGCTATGAGAGATCCTGACGCGAGGCTACTGACCTAACAATCTCGGCGAACTCGGCAAACATCTCCAGCGGGCTCGGTATATCCTCCTGTCTGAGGTGGTCCTCTAGCTCAGATATCCAGAGGTCGACCAGGGGAACGAGGCCCACATCGTCGTTAGGCCCGCTGAAGATGCCCATGATTGCCAGATCTTCTAGGCTAGACCGGGCCTGGATGTTCGTAGTGAATGACGAGTTAGAGCTCGAGCTCGATGCGACAGAAGCGCGTCTGAGACGCGTTGATATCGATACGTTCATCGGTGGCGCAAGAGGGTGGGGAGCCTGCATGGACGGGGGAGCGCCGACGTCCGGTGCCGTGCTTCGCGTCATCGCCTGCGTGTTCTCGCCCATCTGCAAACCACACTCGATGAAGGGCTGCTTCATCTTGACACGACCCATGGGCCGTAGCGTAACAGCGTGCGTTTCGTCAAATTCTTCGGGTCTGGACCGGACGCGCACAGTTGCTTTCGTCTCGAACCAATAGTAGCAATTGGTGTACGGGAAGAGGCCCTCAAATTCTGGATGTAGAGGCGTACGACCGCTTGGATGACTGATGTTGGGGTAGATGGGAGCACACATGTCGGACGTGATCCCACGTGCGTCGTCGCTCGGACGAAGGCAGGGCGCGATAGGCAGAACTTCAAACCTATACCACGGCTGGTCGGGGAAGGGAAGTGCCATCTCCTGTCGGTGTCATTTGAGTGAGAACTCTTGTATCTAAAGAGGTGGATGTGATTGACGCACTCTATGCAGATATATCAGGTACGTTTTGGTTCTCATAGCTCGCGCCTGTGCGACTGCGTCTTGATATTGCAGGTGCCTCACCATCTCTACCGGGTTGAGACGAATGACGGCATACGCCCCGGGAGAAGGGCTATGGTAGATCATGCTGCTTGCGTCAGAGTCGGCCATCGTGGTAGGAAGTCTGCAGTAAGTACGGTGATGAGTGAAGAACATGAACATAAACAAAACTGAAGTGGCTCGCCTGTAGAGTATAGCACAAGGGTAGGTCGAGATTACATTTGTGCGAAATTGAGTCCTTGGAAACAGAACAATAGCGCGGGAATACTGCGCAGCTCAGCGGAGTTCCCGACAGATCGTTGTTGAAGAGGAAGCCTAGTACACAATCAGTAATATCTGGAGAATCGTCTTGTGCTCTGCCATCACTCTGTCATTTTGCTAGTCTAGTAGTTGACATTACGACGATTTCAGTATCTTCCGCCTTTCTCAGTGGCAGTTGGTCAGAACATGTCCGTTGAATATCACATGCTGGACCAGTTAGGCGCCGCATATTTTGCACCAGCACTGTCAGATCGCGGCAGAGAGTGAGATTAATACATCGTATACAGTTAGAAGACGAGAATTAGACGAGGGAGTGAGTGTATGTGAGAGGCAAAAGATTTGTCGGAAAGGCGCCGTGTCCCGACGAGCGCTTGTCATGGAAGCGCCCATGCAGACGCAGACTCGGAGCTGCATTCCAGGTCGTTCACAGTCCTACACGCCCAGCAGTGAACAGAGAACAGATGTATCAGAACCGACTACGTTACCTCGCGTAACTCAGGTAAATAGATGATTATCTAATACCTAGTCGGTCCGCCAAAGGTAAAGACAGTGGCAGATCGAGGGGACGCACGGCACAGTGAACAGGACGAGCAACGTACGGGCGCTTGATATCTTAGGCCTTCGATCAAGATCCTCGACCACGTGTGTCCGCAACGACGAGCGCGGAGGTCTTTTGTTTGTTTCCTTCAAGGCAGGCCTTGTTCATCTTGTTAGCTTGAACTACTAAGTATCTGATCATATAACCAAGCTATCCCTTACTCTCGTACATGTTGGTTGTGAGCAACTAGCCCCGCCGCTGGCATCTCCGCCACACTTGCACTTTTGTCCCTTTGAAGGATTTCGAGTCCGAGATCTCAGCCTTCGCGCGATTATAAGGGATTGCTGAGGTATGTTCGCCTCACAGCTCAGGCTTTGAACTATGATCATTCATGCCGATTATGATGTTACAGATGTCCGACTCCGACTCCGATGCAGAATCACAGTCTGGTCCCCATTTCTGCCCCATGCCGTATCGTTACGGTGTGCTGCGTGTCGATGCTGTTGAGACGGTCAAGCACCTCAATGACCCCGTGGCGACAGCGCAAGCCGCTGCACTACAAACGAAGGAGTACTTGGTCTACTTGGATGAGGTGAATATCGAACGTAGGCTTCATACGTTGTCATACCGCTGATATTGGGCCCTCCAGGAACTAGAGCTCCCGTTCCCGGACAGACCTTGGTTCCGATTCATAGTCGGTGGTATCTCAGATCAGCTGCGATACCACGACACGACCCACAGCTTCACGCCCGACATGTGCGCGCCCATCCATCCAAACACCGACCATCCTGCCAACCGGCCGCCACTGCGCACTGTTCCGGACTTCCCCCTCCCCCACTGCTATCACTGGATGGGGACGAATATCCACGTCCGGATCCGCGCGAAACCCGATGACGAGGGCTTCGATGATGGTAGGGCCATCAGGCTCCCTGCGGAGGAGCGCATCACGATGCAGATGTACTGGACGGACGACATGAATACTCGGTATGAGAGGCTGGTGGCGGCGCGGGCTGCTGCCAACGGCGAAGAGCGTCCGACGGCATCTCCAGTAGCAACCCTCGGTCTCGATGTGATCAAGTCTCGGGACATAGTCGAGCCAATGGTTGCGGATGGCACTTCATCCTCACTGGGCAATCCAACACAATCGTTGGAGCACCCACCCACGGGCAGGGAATCTCTTTGCAGTTATACTGCAACTGATGACAGTGCATCCATGGCATCGGGCGAAGCGTTGGCAGACACGGGTGTCTTCGGCGGTGATCCTGACTATGATGCAGAATTCCTACCCATCGTGGACTTTGACTTCTCACTGGACCGCATGCTGAGCGCTGAGCGCATTCCTAGTCCTTATGAGCTGATCGAAGAGCGCAATACTCTCGTCAGGTGCGCGGACAGCTGCTTTCGAGGGCGTAGAGTAGCTAAGAAGCCTTCTAGGATTATCAAGGAGGCTCATGTTCGGGAACGCAGTGCGAGGCCCCTCTCGCCTGCGGCTGAGATCGCGCGCGCAGAGCGTGCCCGTATGCACCTTCGAGCACAAGGTTCGCCTGAAACGGAGAAGCAAGAACCCTCTCAACACAATAACGCACCCGACGTCACAACAAACCCCGCTTCTCAAGAGCAGAATATATGTAAGAGATCTGCCCAGACTCGATGTCTGTGAATGCGCTGACCATTCGTGGACGATTGTTCAGCAGGTGTGCATCTCGTCAGGGCAACGCAGACTTTTCGCGAGCGAACTGGTCTTTTTNATTCAGAAGATACGCTACAAGCTACGTCTTCCATACCTCCATACCTCGTCGTCTGGCCCTAAGGCACGATGACTTTGCTGGATGATCAGGTTTTCATACCAGTCTATGTTGATACCCAACTGTACCGTCGTTACTTCGCTTCAAGTTGACTTTGGCACCCTCCTGTGTCATGCAACAGAAACATTGCCGAGTGCGCAATCAGGTCGCTCGGTAAGATTCTGTGCCAGGACAAACGAGTCACATACTCCATACCATGTCGATAGCGTATGACTCGAGATGATTCTGGCAGTTAGACGAGCGTTATAATGCAGAAATGTCAAAAGAGAACGAGCCAGTATCACATACGGTATCTCCACATCGCTCACACCAAGGCGAAGTCGCGAGGACGCACCATGGACGAGGATACCCCTGGTGCAGCAGCCTTTGTATACGACATCTTTACGATTCCTGCGCCGCCCACGTCTGCCGATACGATTCGATACAAGAACACACGACTCACCGCACTGCGTACCGACCCTTCCTGCTTCTCGTCCACATACGCGCGAGAGGCTGTATTCACTGAGGAGACCTGGAGGGAACGCCTGAACGGCGACGGGAAAGCCGTGTTCGTCGTTCGCGCTGCCAAACCACCGAGCCGCAGCGGAGAAGGACGTACAGAGGGAGAGCACGAGGGAGCACCGTTCATCGGCACTGCTAGCGTCGTCGCAGCGCGCGCCTTGCCATCGGCCACCATTCCAAACGGCGTAGACAGGGAGGCGACATACTTCGTCTTTGGAATGTGGGTGGATCCGGATCATAGGGGGCGAGGCGTTGGACGGAAGCTACTCGAGGCTGGAGTGCAGTGGGTCGCCGAGGACGCAACGAAGGCCGCTCTGAGAGATGGTCAGGTGGTGGACGGATCCCACATTGTCGCAGAGATGTTCCTCACGGTCGCAGCTTCGAACCAAGGGGCGAGACGGATGTATGAAAGGTGCGGATTTGAGACCATGCCAGCAGAGATGGAAGGAGGAGGCACTGAGAGAAGAGAGGTTTGGTTGAGACGTCGCATCGCCGGTAGCGACTGTACGAGATAGATTTGCCCTAGGAGCCTCAGAGAGAGATAATGCACAGGATGAGAATTGCAGAGCTGTACATAACCAGTGCAAGATAGTCATGAGCTGCAGCAGTGAGTGAATATCCCTTGATTGAGCATGCGATGGTGGTGGTATCGAACAGAGGCGTCGAGCACGGGCGTCTGTTCAACTTTGTCTAGACATCCCGCCTTTCATGTTTCCGGTCCTCTCTGAGTCACTCGTGGGCCAAGACCGTGTAGGTATGCAAGCCGCAGGACATCATAACGATATCATTGTAAGTAAATGTACGACGAAACAATACCCGGCAGGGCTAAGGCCAGAGGGGCACATATGGTAGGCGAACCAAGTTGTCGATTCGGAGACTGATTCGTTTGACTTGTGCACGCAGCTTCCTCCAAACTCTACTGACCGTCCGCGTTCGCGAACCGAGCGGACCTATAGCGCGGTGAGCAAGAAAGGTCGTCACCTTACGCATCGAATATGAATGTACTTACGATGACTATGTGCCCTGTCACGAGCGTCAGGTGTGGGCGTGGATGCTGCCATCAATGCCGCATAGGAGCGGATACGAGCCTGCCGGACAATCCTCCGAGGGGTAGGTACACCGTCAGAATGGAGTCTACACGTAGCATGAAAGCGCTCACTCCGCAACCTCCTCAAACTCAGCAAACATCTCAAACTGGCTTGGAATGTCGTCTTGTGGAAGATGGTCCGCAAGCTCAGAGATCCACAGGTCGACGAGAGGTATCAGCTCTACGTCGTCATTGGGACCGCTGAAGATGCCCATGGCAGCGATATCTTCGAGGCTGTGATTCGACTTGTCCTCAAGGGTGTTCGATCCGGAGCTGATCATAGAGGCACTTTTGTCATCGTCGAACGCCGTAGGGCACTGGGCTCGGGCAGCGACCATGGACTCCGAACGAATTGTGTCTTCGCATGGGTTGTGAGAGCTTGACGACAAGGTCGGTTCTGAGAGTCCTGACGCAGCAACTTCCGAGCTATCGATACCATCGTGCTTGGTCTCAGGGTCCTCGCTGATGTCGGGCAAGCGAAAGCCGTCTTCAATCCAATATCGCTGCATCTGTATCCGACTACGAGCATTGAGCTTCACGGCACCAGTCTCGTCAAATTCCTCTGGACGAGCTCGGACGCGGACGTTGACGGCCTTCGCTTCGAACCAGTGATAACAGTTGCTGTAAGGAAACAGGCCTTCCGGGTACGGCCTCAGTGGTTCGCGCCCGCTCGGATGACTGTTGTTCGGGAAGATGGGGATGCACATGTCTGGGGTTATCCCGCGCGCCTTGTCTTCTAGGCGCAGAGAAGTCGCGATGGGCTGGACCTCAAATCTGTACCACGGTTGGTCCGGGAATGGTAGCGCCAACTCCTACAAAGCGATCGTCAGCTCTGCATGAGTTACGCTGTATCAAAGAAGGAGTTGGAAGACGCACGTAAACGAGGTAAACCAAATATGATTTTGGTCGCATTGCCTGTGCTTCGAGCAGAGCCTGAGGGTCGTCTAAGTGCCGGACCATCTCTACGGGATTCATACGAATGACTGCGTAGGATCCAGGGCTGGGACTGTAGACGATCCGACTAACGTGCTGGTCGATGGTGTGTTGCATGGCGGCGAGAGTGATGCCAGAAACCAAGCTCAACTTCGAATTTGAGATCGGAGTGAGGTAAGACTAAGCAAATGACGAGGAGTTGCCGTTGTTTTGTACCTATGTCCTGTGATACTCAGTCTCGACGCACCTTGTTGCGTAGACAAAAAAGGGCGATGTTATTGTTGTCGAAGACAACGGTCAGCGTTGCTACGACTTCAACAGCCTGGTAGGGCCAGCGTCTCGTTGTGTAGCAGTCATAGCACTCATCACAGCTTGGAGCTCGAGCAGGGGCCAGTGCGCGGCAGACTTGGCAGCGACCCGGCGAAAATGTAGTGGGAGTGCATAGGAGTGCATGTAGTATGGCGGCGGTCGAATACTTGGATTAAGATTCGTTCGGCCGACACCGATCTACATTATTTGTCGCTATTTATACCCCGAGATAAGGCGCCACAACGTAACCCTCCCACTAGCGAAGCTTTGAAGCTTTTGAAGTCCCAAACTGTCGCTTCGACGTACTTCTTCACCGCATTCCACGCAACAACGATGGTCTCATCAGCCCTCTCCCTCTACACGAGACCAGTGCGCCTGACGGGAGCAACTCAAAGTGGATAGTGGGCCCGGTGATGGCCACCTCAAGACCGAGCGCGATGAACTGGTACTCTTCAAAGGTCTACTGGAACGTCGATGGCTCTTCGTCTACGATGATATGCAACTGCTAGCTAGTGGATACCAACGCCGTCAATCGGCATACCATGCAATCAACGTCCAAGTCGGATGACTCGTAAGGGATACAGGTTCGCTTGGCTAACGGGGAATGGGACGTTGGTAGCGCAAAAGAGAGGATGAAGCGAACAGGGATACCCCTACTGCATGCGCGCAACGACACTCGCAAACAACACATACGACATATTTGCATTCCCTGTATGGCTCGCCCTCGCCGACACGACTCGCTACAAGAACATACGACTCGCCGCACCGACCCTCCTGCTTCTAGACAACTCGTAGTAACTGAGAGGGCTGAGATCCTCTTCCTCCTCTACGGTTTAATCGGCTCTGCAGGTAGTACCGATATCCAGAGCGGAAGGACGAGCATATTGACATGACATGATATTATTGAGGACTTAGGGTATCGTAATGTCCGAACAGGTATATCGACGCGAGTGGAATCAGGGCCAAATAGGAATGTAGGGAGGACGTAGCATGCTCTTCAGTCGATAATTAAGCCGTTTGACTTGTGCGCGTAACTTTCTACGATATCCGGGGGGCCAGAACTCTAGCATAGATGTGTCAGAATGGGCTCCAGAGATCATCGATCACCAATGATATACTCACTGAGCTTGGTCTTCTCGCTAGCGATGTCATCAGTCATCGAGTCGGTATCCTCGTTTGACAAGTGCGCGGGTGCCATCAACGCTGCGTAAGACCTGACGCGAGCTTGTCGGACAATGCTGGGAGTGATACGCACAGACGAGGAGTCAGCGCGAAACCGGCATATGTCAGACAATGGCTCACTTGGCGATATGGTCGAACTCCGCATACATCTCAAGTGGGCTCGGGATATCCTCCGGCTTCAGATGCTCCGCCAATTCAGATATCCAGAGGTCAACAAGGGGCATCACATCCACGTCGTCATTGGGACCGCTGAAGATGTTCATTGCAGCTAGATCGTCGAGGCTGCACATCGATCTTTCTTCACTAGCAGTGGTGCAGTCAGAACACATAGAGAGACCATCGGCGTCCTCCAGGTCTAGGGGGTTCTGTAGACCGGTGTCACGGATTCTCGAAAGGCCATCGACTCCGCCGTCAACAGACGCTGTAAGCTTTGGAAGAACGTCAACAACGTCTGTGAGCGCGTCCGGTGAGCATTGTAACGCAGCCTCCGCCTCGCGTTTTCGTTGATTCTTGCCCATGCGCAGGCCATCTTCGTCCCAATATTCCAACATCTGCTCCTGACTGAGGAAGTCCAACGCAACGGCGCTCGTCTCGTCAAACTCCTCCGGCCTCGCTCGGATGCGGACACGAGCCTTCATGTCGAACCAGTGATAGCAATTGTCGTACGGGAAAAGGCCCTCCGGTTGGGGTCTGAGTGGCTCACGTCCATTCGGGTGTTTTGTGTTTGGGTAGATTGGGATGCACATGTCAGAGGAGATGCACCGCGCCTTGTCTTCTGGTCGAAGAGAGGTCGCGATCGGCCGAATGTCAAATTTGTACCAGGGCTGATCTGGGAAAGGGAGTGCCAGCTCCTGCAAGGTAACCGCCGTCAGCTAACCCTGCTCGTGATATACGCTACATGTGGCTAGTGTTGTGATTGTGAACGCACCCAATGCAGATACACCAAGTATGACTGAGGCTGCATTGCCTGCGCCTGATTCAAAGCCTCGGAGTCGTTGAAAGGGCGCACCATCTCTACTGGGTTGAGCCGGATGACTGCGTACGATCCGGGACTCGGGCTGTAGACTATCCGAGTCGTCATGCTGCTTGTTTTTCTATGCTGTCAGTGAGAGCCACACCAGAGACGATGATGAAGTTGAGAAGAACAAGCTCGAGAGGATGCCAACTCAGAAATATAGAGGACGTCGGAATAGAGTGTTCATTGTTTGTCCCGCGTATTGGCGTATTGTCGTAGAATGCCCGCGGTGGCCACAAAGACTATTGTCTTCACGGCCAAGGTCCGTAAATGGGATCAAAGCCTCGTGCTAGGCATGACAAAGATGTATTTGTCTGTGTTGTACTATGTGGGTATTTTAGCGCGCGTTAGGGAGCCCGACTCCGTCCAGCCAGTCGGCCCAGTCCTCGTTCCACCGTTGGCGCACGATTCCGTCCATTCTCATACTTCGGCGGACCTCTCCCTCCCCACTCATGGCGATGTTGCTCGAAAGGTCAAAGCTAAGGCTACGCTTTGACCGTCGAGGGGTAGTACCAGCATGGAGCGGCATCTCATAAGTGATCGCGGATCTACTCGTTGTTCTCAACAAAGGAAGTTCCGTGTTGTCTCAATGCTTATATCACCACCTTAGCCAAGGCGCAGCCGCATCGAAACACTGTCAGTCCCTCAAGCTCTAGATCTACCTTTCAGCCTACCGCACTACTCCATGGCTACACCGTCGACCTCAAGTTTTGTATGTTTCTCTTGCGAAAATGGTCTCCCGGACGTTCATCGGTCAGTAGAAGCCGAGGAGGCGGCAGATTACATTCGTGGAGAGGTTTTCTCCATTGAGGAATCTGTCTATACTCCGATAGAGCATATCTTCGCCGACCCGAACGTCTCTGGGCTAGCAGGTGCTAATCTCAATCACTCTACTGCCTCTCTGAACAAGCTTTGTACGCGGAATCAAGCTACGAACAAGACGCCTCGGCCCTGTATCCTTGCGGGGAGTTTCCCCAACACTAAACTGGAAGATATCAAGAATCCTTCGATCTGGCTCATGGCTACGTTCGAGGGTACGCCCATGAGCACCCTCCCGCCCATATACCAATTCTTCTGCATTGCCGTCCACCCTACGCCTCCTCTCTGTCCCCTTGAAGCATCCAGAGCTATTTCTCTTCCTTCCCCTGGCTTCCACCTCCATTCGCTACCCGAATGGCCGACACCGGGCCCTAACTCCAGCCAATGGATAATAGCGTGGGAGTTCGAGACCACTCGCCCTCTACTTGGCCGATGGCTGACACCGCAAGCACGGAAGAAGGCCAGGTTATCCTCTTGTGGCTCTACTGAGGAGGCGGCCCGTGTTGAAAATAGCCACAGAGGGGAACGAATAGGTATGACATTCGGGCCGCGGGCCACTATGTTACTCCGCGCGCAAACGGCAGAACATAGAAATGCGTGGATTCAACTATGTAAGACCGACAAACAATTCGCTCTCGCACGCCAGAAAGAATTCCAGGTAAGCCCTTTTCCTGGTGCACAGGAGGCCATTGTACTCATTCCTCGAACTCCAGGAGTGGCGTAGCGCCGGCGGGAGACGTCGATCCATGTGCGGGGTAAGTTAGTACATCTCAAGCTGCGAGATATTGGATTGCTCACATATTCTCAGTCGAAGGTCTCCTGTACAACTGGGTCCCAGAAGGAGGGGCATTGTAAGGCCCGTTCGTCATATGTCGGCCATAGCATCTTGAACGAGACCATCCACGAAGATGGTGCAAGTGTATACCCAGGCCGGCAGAGCTCGATGAGCGGAAAGCATTCCACTCTTCAGGTACGAAATGTTTGCTATGTCATTAGCATATTGTACGGATTTTCGCGAACTAATGTAGGATAAGAGTGGCAAAGAAGGCAAGCCTCGGAACTGTCGACACAACGATACGCAGACCGCATCCAATGCACCATGCCCCGGCCATGCTGTCAAGCAACATGTAAGGCATATCGTATCCTCGTGAGCGGTACAGAGACATGACTGATTCCAGCAGCCTCGATCAGACCGAAAATCTGTTAAGTCAGCTGCGGGGGCTAGTATCGCTTCCAGTCATAACTCGGTACTACCCCGAAAAGTCTTCTCACAAATCTCGAATCGCTTTGCTGCTCTCGGGAGCCTGAGGATGAGCTCTACAGGAGACAGCTAGGTAGAGAGGCAAGGACATGGCGCGAAGCAGCCATTCTCGATGTGGCTTGTTGGCCGACTGTGGTACGTTCTTCTTTATATTCCCCTGATCTGGTGCAGTATGTCCTCGCCTTAGTCGCGCTTCTCCCTGTTGTATCGTTTATACCATACCCCATATGTACGTACGTGATCGCATGATGCATCTACGAGAGTATACAGATTATCATGAGTTACACGCCGCAAAAACACTCCTAGCACAGGCGTTGAACGGCGGCAGGAAGTCTACACAGGCACACACAAGGTCGACGATTAGCATGTATACAGCAATCGAGGTGGCCGTGAAAGAAAGACGAACGCGCACTGCACAGTGCTACCGCGTTCAGACAATGGCGTTAATGAGCCTAGGGAATGGGTGTCGCTGATACGTCTGGCCAAACGCGAGGCTCTCGTGCGATTTAGACCTCATAATGGCAGCGAACAGAAAGTGGAAGCTGCAAGCGCGTGCCCAGGGTAGTCAATACCGCATACAAGGAAACTACGGACAGCACGTAATCGCAACTGTATCGAATGAGTGGTGCCGAGAGGTCAAGGCCAGATGCACAGACTGAGTCTTCCAAACTTCGCGAAAAGTCGTTGAGTTCGCGCACGTAGCTTTCCCCAAGACTTTGACAATCTAGATCCTAGCGGCACAGGCGGAACATAGCTTCCAATAAACGTTCAGATTGCTAGCCGCGCAAGACTTACTGAGGATACGTTTTCTATCGTCCGGGTGTGCCTTGATGTCGCTACTTGTATCGTCGGCGGATATATGCGCCGTGAGGGCGGCGTAGGACCGAACACGAGCTTCCTTGACGATTCTGTTGCGAAGAAAGAGTTCAGTTTCACACGAGACAGCACAGATCATAAGATGGCCTACTTCGCAATGTGCTCGAATTCAGCGAGCATCTCGGATGGGCTTGGGATATCTTCTTGCTTAAGGTGATCCCCGAGCTCGGATATCCAGAGGTCGACGAGCGGCACCAACGCCGCATCGTCGTTGGGGCCGCTGAAGATATCCATCGCAGCAAGGTCGTCGAGGCTGTGGTTCGATCGACCGCCGAATGTGGAGATCGACTCTAGACCCATGGTCGAGCTGCTAGTGTCATCAAGCTCTGCAGTGCACTGGAGATCGGCGATGAGATGCGCCGAGGTAGGGACAGGGCTGGAAAGCGTAGGTTGTTCCCTCGGAGGATTGGCCTTTGTGGGCACTTCTGCCTGTCCTGTCCTCTGAATCTGCACTATGCGAGAGAATTCCTTCTCCCAAGCCGTCTCCATATCCACCCGCATATCAACGCTCAGCGTGACGGCATTAGTCTCATCGAATTCCTCTGGTCGGGCCCGAACGCGAACGTCGACCATCTCCGCATCGTACCAGTGGTAGCAGTTGTCGTATGGAAATAGGCCTTCCGGCTCAGGCTTCACTGGCTCGCGTCCAGTTGGATGGCTCGTGTTCGGAAAGATGGGGATGCACAAATCTGATGTGATGTCTTGCGCCTTGTCTTCAGGGCGCAAAGTTGTCGCGATGGGCTCAACCACGAATCTGTACCATGGTTGATTTGGCCACGGAAGCCCCAACTCCTGTATTCCTACCGTGAGCCACATACACCAGGGATGATTGAATTTGGAAGCGCACCATCTGTAGCATTATCAGATATGATTTGGGTCGCATAGCCTGTGCTTCAAGCAGAGCCTGGGGATCGTTGAAGGGTCGGATCATCTCCACGGGATTCAAGCGGATGACCGCATATGACCCAGGGCTCGGGCTATAGTATACATTGCTACTATACGGGATGTCAGTGCACTCCATAGTTAAGGTGAGGTTAGGCGGTCAAGTCCAACAGCAGGTGAGACAACAATCCAAGTGGAGAAGGGGCGGCGGAGGGTAATATGGGACGCGAGGACTGAATGATTCGGACACTCACAATTTGGTGATCAACTCTTTATAACCTCCTCATGTCACAACAGTACGTGGTGGTATTGTAGTCGAAGACAACGTCTGTTGCCACTTAGCCTAAAAGGTCCGGCGATGGTGACGTCTTGAAGATCGCATCTCTTCAACATGTCTGACGAGACCTAGGATTTGATTGAAGCTCGAAGCGATATAAAGCCTTATATGACGCGGAGAGTGTTTCTATATCGCACACGAAACACGGGTGGATTGCGGGCTTATGCATGTTGGTCATAGCGGGTGGTCGTGGTCACTAGGAGAGATCAACTGCTGGCGCCTATCTCACAGCTCCTCCTCCCGCGACGAGGCCCGCGTCTTCCTGCCCAAGCCCCCTTCCTCCTCCTCCTTCCTGGGTCTGAGGGTCATCAAGATACTCGCAACGCCTGATCTCCGTGTTGTACATCAAGTCTACCATGAAAATGGTGCGTCTTTCAAGTTTGTACACGCATAGGTGTCATGATACTCGGTATCAACTTCAACTACTAACACAGGAAATTCATCGTTCGGAATACCACAGAACTTCCATAGCCTCGGCCTTCAAGAGTCCACCATTTCAGCGTACGAGGAGGGCTCACCTGCGATCTGTAAGCCCCGTGTCAACGTGAGCAATACGGTGGATAATGGTATGAAGGACGGGCAGTACTCTAGCTGGCAGGAGATCCAGGAACTTGAAGGCTCAGCGCGCGCTTGATCCGGGAGACAATCTGTTGAGCTTGTGCACGCAGCCTTCTCCATGTGAGCCTGACCGATCGCAAACCTGACGAACCGTCTAGTATATGATGCTCATTAGTGAGAGTCTGATTCCAGCCTGTACATGACAACGAGCTCACGGTAGTCATGTGTTGCATTCAAGGAACCCTCAGGGTCGTTGCTGATGACGCTGGAACGAGACTCCGGTGATCCTGCCGCAGTCATCGCTGCATAGGATCGAATACGGGCATCTTGAACAATCCTGCGATGTCGTTCAAGGTAAGTCGCAGTTAGCATGGCGCATTGGCTAGCACAGGGCTCACTTCGCGATGTGCTCGAACTCGGCGTACATCTCGAGCGGGCTCGGGATGTCCTCTTGTTTGAGATGTTCTTGAAGCTCGGATATCCAAAGATCGACAAGGGGGACTACTTCCATGTCAGCATCCGGTCCGCTGAAGATGCCCATGGCCGCAACGTCTTCGAGACTATGTGTCGACGTCCCCTCAAGACGCCCATTATGCGATTCCGAAGTACTGGCCGAATCTGTGCACGATGTATTCTCACTCGCTGGTGAGATATGCGCCCCCACCAAAGTTTGGGAATTGACGGGAGAACGATGCCCAGTTCCAGAGTCTGATTGGCATCTGGCTCTATTATCGAACATGCGGACGCCGTCTTCCTCCCAATGCCGCATCATCCGTATATCGGTGCGGATGTCGAGCGCAACGGCATTGGTCTCGTCGAAATTCTCGGGTCGAGCCAGAACGCGGACACAAGTCTTCGCGTTGAACCAGTGATAACAGTTGCCGTATGGAAAGAAGCCTTCGGGTTCAGGCCTCAATGGGTCGCGTCCTGCGGGATGATGCGTGTTTGGGAAGATGGGGATGCACATATCGGAGGTAATGCCCTGCGCCTTATCTTCGCTTCGGAGAGAGGGCGCGATGGGCTGAATCTCGAATGCGTACCACGGCTGGTCTGGAAATGGGAGTGCAAGATCCTGGTAAGACATATGCACAATCGTCAGTCAGCCTGAGCATATGCAGTATGCACGATACTTTGGACCATACCCATACGAGGTAGACCAGGTATGATTTAGGACGCATGGCCTGCGCTTGAAGCAAAGCCTGAGGATCGTCGAAGCGCTGCACCATCGCCACCGGGTCCAGACGAATCACAGCGTAGGATCCCGGGCTGGGACAGAAGGTGATCTTGTCTCCTGGCGTCGATGTCATGGGGGTACGCTGTCTTGCTCCAATGTGATACAGCTGCGGTGCGTACTAAGGTTCAAGGTGGATGTGGGAGGACGGCGAGTAGTGTTCGGCTCGTTAATGTGTCTCCGCGGGACAAGAGGTGGTGTTGTACGACCTACGCTGTTGTTCTCAACGACTGAATTGCGAGTTCATTGCTATTGTCATGCAGAACAAGGCTCACGCCACCGCCGGGAGTCCTGGAAACCGCCTAAAATCCCAAGGTTGATGAGATATTAGTCGCGTGCACCACCGCAGCTGCTTCTCCGGCGTCCAGCCTCACTTGGGCCTTGAATCCCACTCGTGTCCAACGCGCCCATTCGCAGACTGTGGTCGTGTCCTCGATATCGACGCTAAATCACAAGTCACAGTCGCTGTTGATGACTTGCGAAGACAACGAGACGCTGGTCGGCGCGAAGCCAACAGTACATGCAATGATCAATTGGGCAGTGGAGCATGACTAGTCGGCCACACAAGGATATATGGCGGGCGGAAGATGTTCTCAGACGTACAGGAATGCCGTCGTCACAGTGAGCTGAAGGCACGCTGTGGCGTGATTTTATCATACACGTACGTCTACTGCACTAGAGAAACAGTCGCAATCACCTCTGGAGGATGTAGTTCAGTTATCTAGATTGAACGAAGACGTGGGAAAAGTGCATGACGCTCGCGAGTGACTTGGAGGATAACTGTTTCGTTCGCAAACGTAGTCTGTGCCAAAACTTGGCTGGCCGAAGACCTGTAGACTGACAGTGAGCAAATCGCACTCAAGAAGTAGAGCCAGATCTCGAAACGAACGTTTACGTTTCAATTCAGCCATTGTGTCGCACGATTCATCCGAGTCACCGTGCTGCGTTCTTGTGAGCGCAGGTGCCGTCATGGCAGTATACGACCTAACGCGAGCCTCTTTCACGATTCTATAGCCGCCATGCCTCAGATACGGTCAATAGGATCGTGCTCATGCCTATGGGCACTCACCTGACGATCTCATCGAACTCGGCGAACATCTCCAAAGGGCTCGGTATGTCTTCCTGCTTCAGGTGGTCCGCCAACTCAGATATCCAGAGGTCCACGAGAGGCAGCAAATCCGCATCGTCATCAGGACCGGTGAAGATACCCATCGCGTTGATGGCTTCGATGCTGCGCTTTGGGTTTGCTTCGCTAGCCGTGGTTGGGCCCGACTCGGAAATGACAGAGGGATGATCGACATCTTCAGAGTCACGGCTTGCTGAGGCATCGGCACGCCCGCAAGGAACTCCTTCGCCATGAATGTCATGAGTTTCTGGAGTAGTATACGTCTGGA
Source organism: Trametes cubensis (assembly GCA_029747595.1). Classification (NCBI taxonomy): domain Eukaryota; kingdom Fungi; phylum Basidiomycota; class Agaricomycetes; order Polyporales; family Polyporaceae; genus Trametes; species Trametes cubensis. The sequence continues at coordinate 27,009 of JAPEVG010000381.1, forward strand.
GTGAGAAGCACGAGGGAGGATTCGGATCGACATCAAGTTGGCGGGGCGACTCCCGAGCCGCTTGGAGTGCCCGCTGGTCAGCGCTCATCCGAAGACCATCCTCATCCCATGAGCGCGACATCTGCATCCGGCTCCGGACGCTCAACGCAACGGCGTTCGTCTCGTCAAACTCCTCCGGCCTCGCCCGAATGCGAATCCGAGCTTTCACGTCGAACCAGTGGTAGCAATTATCGTACGGGAACAGACTCTCTGGCTGAGGCCTGAGTGGTTCACGTCCGTTCGGATGGCTGGTGTTCGGGAAGACCGGCGGGCACATGTCGGAGGATATGCAGCGCGCCTTATCCTCTGGTCAGAGAGAGGTAGCGATTGGTTGTACATCAAACTTGTACCATGGCTGATCGGGCCACGGAAGCGCCAACTCCTGCAAGACAATCGTCAGCCGCGGGCTTTTCACGCGCAACAAGAGTTTGTAGTACCCAGTATAAGCAGAGGAGGTATAGTTTAGGGTGCATGCATCGTGCCTGTAGCAGTGCTTGGTGATCACCGAGGGGTTCCACCATCGCTACTGGGTTGAGGCGGATGACGGCGTACGAGCCGGGACTGGGGCTGTAAACGATCTTGCTGCTAGTTTCTGAGTCTGCCATTAGGTGAATCTGCTGCTTGGAAGAGTCAAGAGGAAATAGAGCTTGAAGAAGACGTTGGCAGGTTATTTGAATTCAGATGAAGTGTGTGTGTGCCCTCATAGCGATCTGTGAGACTTTAGTGGCAACGGTGCTATTGTTTTGCAAACCTTGAAGGACGTACAGATGAGCTTGTGCCACATACGACCATGGGGTTGAGTCACTCGTGCCACGATCAAGCGGCCAGAGTTCGCGCCACATCACAAATCGCAACGCAAGAAGTTCATGATGGCCCCGACAAAGAGATATTCGCTTCGGCGTGTTCAGCTCAAGGAAGAGGAGGAGGAGACATCTGGCATTTCGAACGAAAGCGAAGCCCACTGGTTCATCGCGGGGTGAAGATTAGATAGACGCCCAAATTATCTTCGCGCGCCTACTTGAACTTGAACGATTGCCAACAGTCGGGAGCCTTTCCCCCTCATACTGTTACACCTATCTTATCGACCAGTCTCTTTCACTACGACAGTGCCTGTCTTCTTCCGGTCTAGCTTGATGGATATTTTACGGTCTTGCGTTTGTAGCGCTCCCAAGCGCTTGCAATCTTTCAACCTAACAGCCACACGAGCCCCGACGGAAGCTCACGACTGCATAGTGCAAATGCAAACAGGTATCCTTTCATCCATTCGTATGTTTGGGCTCTGACAGAAGTGAGTACGGACATGATCAGGGAAAGAAGAATTTGAGTGGAGGACAATATGGCGTTACGCTGCCGATCCGGACTACTAGCACTCTCATCACACCGCCATTGAACCTGAGCCCCCCTGAGACCCAACATTCCGGGCGGAGTACTCATCGCCCATTGCATGACCATACAAAGCTGCACGAAGGCGTGTGTCCTTTCCTCAATCCGCTCGATAGTGTTGGGCGTGTATCGCTCTATCTCACGATCACGTTCCGCGGACTGTGCGACCGCGAGCTAATACTATCGATTGAGCGGAATGTCCAGTAGCTTGGCTACTAGAGGCTCCTTGCGATCCCCGCCTTCGCGCAGCTGCGGTATCCCCCTTTGAACCTCGGCTATGGGGCACCGTTTCCAAGCATTCTTGATCGCCCGTCTCCCTAGGTCTGTCGAGCACCAGCACGGAGAACGGGCTTTTGGATTTCAATGCGTCGGGGCCATCCACCACCAGTGGTGCGATCAATGGTGGCCCCTCCAAGCCTTGCATCGATTCTTTAGCCTGCTTCGTGTCGATGAGAATGCAGCGATTGTACGCGAAGAACTCCACTCACTCGCAATGTACCTCGACCCGGAATTCAAGGAAGCCAATATGTCTCTGCCAGAGTTCTTCAACCCTGCCGTACCTTGCCCGTATACAGCCTCTCTCTTGTCGATCAGCTGGACGATAGATCTTCAAGATCGTTCGTTCCTGAGTGGTAGCTCTTTTACGGCCTCCCTGCTGGATGCTAGGAAGAGTTGCTGGGAAAAGGGTACGTAAGAATCATTGCGTTGGCTATCTACTGCTAATAGGGTGCTCTAACATACTGGGTATTTACAGCGAGTATCATGCAAAACGATGAGGGGATCTGCGTCATCGACATCACCGTCATTGATAACCCCGCTTACTGTTTTGTACATCGGCCGGGCGGCCGTGTTCTTTCCGCGTATCAATATTTGCGTCAATGTGCAGCCCATATCTTTGGTCTCCGCGAGCCTAGGGAAGGAGGTGACGGCAAAAGTTGGGCCAATGCTAAGCCTGGCTCACCGTGGAATTCCGGGGCTTTGAGGACCGGGTATGGCAAGTTGGATATCAGAGAACCCGATGAAGGTGAGCCCGCATTGCTATGACATTTCTTCTGTTCACGAACCTTGACACGAACACGTAAAGCAACCGATACGTGTTCTACCATGATAGGCGTCCTCCACGGCTTCTGGGCATTGGTTGATCTGGCAGGATATCCCCTCATTGAGGCAGCAACATTACGTGATGCATGGCCCAAGGAGATATTCAAGGAGCGCTCAGGCGCTCAACCGCTGAAGATCCCACACACAGATGAGCTGCCTATGCCCCTGGACATAGTCATCTCGTTATATATCGGACTCGCACCCGCAGCGGACCTCGAAGCCATCAAGCACGAGTTCGAGGCTGAGGAATACCATACTGCCATTGGAAAGGTTATCCTACCTCCATACGACATGTACGCCACGCCGGAGGCGTTCTATCGACGGACTAGTGCCATCAGACGGATTCTCGCGAGCCCTCGCTCGTTCGAGTACATCGTGGAGCCCCACTATGTCATCTCATGGGCGACACCGCCTAATAGTCAACTAGGGAAACACGAGCTGATAGCGCACTGGTCAAGGGAATATAGACGCTTAGGAGGCGAACCCGTCCTGCTCCCGGCGTTGCTGAACCCCTTCTTGCTCTCGCCCGCACATATCGCCGCCGACTATGCGCTCCAAGTGGTCCGTTTGTGGCTCTCGCATCCGATTCATGCGCAATTAGGGAAACTCATCCATCCGGCCAAGATGGTGAGGGTCCTGTTGTCCGATCTGACTCGGACACTCGCCAGAGCCTCGAGGTCCCCCCCCNAGACTGCATAGTTGACCTCCTATCACTCACGTATCAGGAGCTCAAAGAGACGACGTTCCTCGACCTGTCGGACGTCAGTCTGACGGCCGCTCAAGTCATCGACCTTGTGCAGAGGCATCCAAGCGTAGAGGCGGTATCGCTCAGCCGCAACTACATGCTCAAGAGCAGTGATATCCCGTTCATTGTCTCTTCAATCCCCTCCCTCAAGCGGCTGCATGTCATGCATAGGAGCGACTTAGGGTTCCAAGCCGTGCTGATTGAGCACGCTGCTGAGTTCAAGCAACTCGAAGCCCTGCTCTGTCCCGTCCTCCTAACCTGCCCCGGGGAGGAGTGTGACAAGCCGAATATCCCCATCTCTTTCACCTTCCTCTACGGGGAACGGGTCTCGCTTCATCCGCCTCCTCTCGTCTCCGTCCCTCTCTGCACCCCCGCCCAGATCGTGCAGGCCCTCACCGAGATCCTCCCACACGCGTTCGAGGAACAAGACCACGGCGATTCGGCGAGGCTGTGCAGGGAGTACGGCAGCAAGGCATTCCTAGAGTCGCGGCCCCGTCCGCCCAGGGTAAGAAGCATGGTCATGGCGAGCCACACCTTCCCTTTCTACATGTCCGCGAACATGCTCATCCACGCTGCGCTCTCTTCCGGGGTGCACAAGCCTGGAGAGCCCTGGAGCGAGCGTCGCATCGTCAACCTGCCCATAGTGAACGTTGTGAACTCCTTGCCAGACGACGGGGAGGCGGACCAGAAGGGGGGNCAACTGGATGTTCATGTTCATATGGAGCGCCCACCGTGACTACCTCCAGAAGGACCTTCCGCGCCATAACACGTGGGCGTTCGTCTATGGCGACCTCGTCCGCGTCGAGCTCGACATTAGCGTCCAGGATGAGTCGGAGGGTCAGACTACTTTTGATGAGCAAACTGCGCGCCAACTATCTCACGANTGAGGAGCCTGCCCCCGGGTTTCTATGCATACGGCGGACGCCGCCCAACCTCAAGACGTACGACCTCCGCGGCTTCCTCCGGTGCATGGCGGACGAAGGCCGGCCACTGCCAGACGAGGAAGCAGTCAGGCGGCTGGAGGAGATCCTGGATACCCGCGACACCGTGACAGGGGNACCTAGTGTGCCCGCTCGCGCAGTCACANCGAGATCCCCCCCACTGGTGCTCTACCCGCTCAAGCCGCCGGAGGTTAGGGAGCGGATGCTGGACATTTTATACCCCGCACAGAGGAAGGACCAACGGCCTAGTCTGTTTATTTCTTCGCCTGCGCTCTCCCCACACGGCCATCCTATACAGATATCTTGAACAGGCCCAGCCGAGTTTCTAGTTGTAAGTGTACTGTACGCGTCAATCAGTCTCACGCCCAACGTCCAATACACGACTTACCGGAACTGAGCTGAGTGCGCTCGCTTCAGCCCAGACCTTCCCGACAACTTGCAATCGGAACCAAAGCCCGCAGAGGCGCGCGCGAAACGAAATTCGACCTTCCGTCGATTTTGGTGGGTAGTGTGTTGTACAATACTACAGTACATTAGCACGAATATCCAGAGTCGATAGCTATCCTACAACACACGCGCACACGCACACAGGGCGCGCCGACTCGTCCAGCCCATCTCTCGTCACCCTCTGAACATCCTAGAGAGGAGGTTGTACGGGATGATGCCCGAGCCGTAGCCCAAGCTAGAGCCGGAACCCCAGCGGAGCACCCCTGGGCGCGACATACCATATACTGTATACCTATCCTATCCCATCCAACAAAGCACCCAATCCAAAAACCGAACACCAAAAAGCCAATCCAAACCGAGACCGATCCACAACGAGAGTAGTATGAGAGAAAGAACGAACGCACGAAAGGGCGGAACTGGAACGAATACACACAGAAGACGAACAGGGAGACCGAAGATCCGGAGTTGCAGAGTGGCGGAGGAAGAGACAGAGACGACAGCAGCGAGATTGCGGACGGAGCGGCGGCTGAGTGCTGGGTACTGAGTACTGAGTGGTCGCTGTGTGGAGCCTGGAGGTAAGGGAGGAGGCGTGAGAGGTGTGTAGGCGGAGTGTGGGTGTGTGGCGTGTGGCGTGATGGTGAGACCCCAAGGAGAGCGGCTCGGCTGAACTGGGCTGAGGCTGAGGCTGCGCGTCTCAATGGCGCTGCCAGGCCGTATCGCCACTCGCCACTAGCGGGAGCCGCGGTGCATCCAAGCTAGAGACTCGACGGCGTGCAGCGAAATGACCATCGCTACTTCCTCGAGTAGTGACCTCCTTAACCTCCTATGCGTAGGGCGCGGAACGGTATTCGTGAACAGTCGTGATGGGTCGTAACAGAGGGCAGAGGGGAGAGGCTGGCTCTATGCGTCTTTCCAAGCTTGGGCCGGTCGAAATATAGAGATAAGGAATAACGGACAGCGGATAACGGTGCGGCCTGACCAACGAGGGCGAGGGCGGGGACAACGGCAGAGACGGTGACGGCAACGATGAGGCGGGTGCCATACAATAGATCGACGAGAGATCGGAGCATCTGGCGGTCTGGACACGCGGAACAGGGGAGACGAGGCACGACGGCATAGCGATGTATCGGCACCGGGTCGGGTGTTGGGACTGGGTTGGGGATGCGATCCGGGGAATATGAGGGGGACGGGGTATATGCGATGCAGCGGGCACTGGGCGATTTGTACAAGAGTTGCAGGTACAGATGCGGGTGCGGGTGCGAGCAGCGACGACAACAGCGATCAGAGTGGAGGGCCGAGCGATGGCGATGGCAGAGGCGGGGTTAAATTCACAGCGTGAGAGGGTGTGTCGGCAGTGTATGTAGGAAGAGGGCATATGCATCCAAGCGCAAGACCGTGTGCACAACGGCGGCGAAGCCAAGGCATGGGACCCAGGCCCAAGACCGCGACGATGAGAACGGACGGACTGACGCACGCACGGCGATCAGAGCGCATGCGGCAGCTCGTCCAGCGGCGGAATGTCGACCAAATCTAGCCAACAAAAAGTCAGCCATCGCTTTCCAACCCCCCCTACGGATGATCTCGAGCCACTCACCAATAGGCGACGTAAAGTTCACAACCTACAACACAAAGCAAAGCACACCGTCAGTCCCGCAACCAAACAGCCACT
>JAPEVG010000382.1:0-33172 GCA_029747595.1 Trametes cubensis
GGGCTCCCCACACCCTACAGAAATCCTACTCAGATCACAAAAAATCTGACCTACTTCCGTACGGCACAGAAGTTAAATCGCAGACAGGCGCGATGGCATTTATTCCTCTCGGAGTTCAACATCGTAATCAAGCACCAACCCGGAAAATCCCTCACTCAAGCAGACGCCCTTTCTCGGAGATCAGGGCATGACGGGGGGGGAAAATGACAACAAAGACGTCGTATTACTTGGACCAGAACTTTTTGCCAAAGCTGTCAACGTTGAGCTACAAGAGCGCATCCGTGATAGCAAGCTACGGGACAACTCGGTAGTAGAGTACATTACCCTAAAAGGAAAGGCTACCAAACGCCCAGAGTTCGGCAAACCAGAAGATTGGTCCGACGACGACGGAATACTCCTGTACAAGAACAGAGTATACGTTCCACCAGATAATCAATTGTATCGTGATATAGTCAAGATGCATCACGACGCACCGATTATGGGACACCCAGGAGTCCAGAAAACCTACGATCTGGTTAAACGGGAATATATGTGGCCAGGCATGCGGAAATTCATTGTGCAATATGTCAAAGGTTGCGCCGCTTGCCAAACAAGCAAGGTCAATACGCATCCCATTAAACCAGGCTTAATTCCCATTCAACACAGTGGGGACACTAGGCCTTTCCGGACAATCACCATGGATTATATCACGGATCTACCAGAATCGGATGGATTTAATGCCGTCCAAGTGGTAGTCGACCATGATGTATCCAAGGCAGCGGTATTTTCCCCTTGCACCAAGAATATTACGGCAGAAGGAGCCATGGATATTCTGCAAAGGGATGTGTATCGCAGATTCGGACTACCTGCGAAGGTCATCTCGGATCGAGGACCGCAATTCATCTCCAAGGCATTTAAGGAATTACACAATAGCCTCGGAATTGAAACGGCACTCAGCACGGCCTACCATCCTCAGACAGATGGGGAAACGGAGCGAGTCAATCAGGAACTCGACTTAGCACTTCGGCTCTACTGTGCTAACAATCCGGAGAACTGGGCCAAACTGCTGCCTCAATTCGAATTCGCGCACAATCAGCGGACACACTCTGTCACGGGAAAATCCCCTTTTGAGCTCCTCTACGGGTTTCAGCCAGAGGCCGCTGGGACAGTCCGAACAACCCCAAAGCATCCAAGTACGGAGCAGAGGCTTCAAAGTCTTCAGGAAGCCAGGGAGAATACAATAGCTGCGCATGCGCAGGCCGCCGCAGCTATGTCAAGAAGATTCCCCGCTGCGCAAGTTCCGCTGAAGCTCGGAGACAAGGTTCTTCTCGATACAAAGAACCTCAGGCTTCCATATGTCTCCAGGAAGTTGATTCCAAAACGAGTGGGACCGTTCACGATCGTCAAGGTCTTGGGACCGGTTACATTTAAGTTAAAACTTCCGGAGAAATGGAAGATACACCCCGTCTTCCACGCAGCGCTACTGACCCCGTACCATACAACTAAGGAGCACGGACCAGATTACGTCCGACCTCCACCGATTCCCACTCCAGAATCGACTGAAGGAGCAGAATGGAAGATAGAAGCAATTCTGAGCCACCGCACTAGAGGTACCCAAAAGCAGTATCTAGTGGCTTGGAAGGGTTGGCCCGCGTCGGAAAATTCTTGGGAACCAGAAAAATATCTCAAGAACGCGCAGTCGATCTTGCGCAACTATAAGAAGAGGCACAAGTTGTCGTGAAAGACTCAACCCACTCCTCACACAATATTTCATTCAATTTCCTGAACAATTTCTCATATATTCACAATGGTCTATACTCGTACTCAGCTCACTGGTCGCCGTTTCTCTGAGGCTTCCAGGCGCAACATCCCCCCGTCCCCCCNAACTTCATCCGCGAACGGAGGACGGTTTTCTACAACCACCTCCCTCGACACACTGTCTCGGCCAACGACGAAGGCACCCTTGCCGACCGCATCGGCTGGGTCATTGTCCACCCCGACCTCTACAGTCACGTAGAGGCTCGAATTTCTCATCTCCCTGAGGTCAAGGACCTCATCGACGTCTACCGCTCTCTCGCCAGGTACGGAGTTCTCGTCAACTATAACAAGAGGACGTCGGCGCCCAAGTCGGAGAAGAAGAAAGTCGATCAGGTGGCAAACGAGGCTTACCAGGCGGTGATCCAAGGAGCAGAGAAGGTACTTTCGATGCTCGCTAACCCCCAGATCGCGGGGGCTCTTTCGGATCTTATGCCCCTCCGTAACCAACACGGTACTCATAACTGGGGGCATATTTTCTGGCCGCAACGTCTCGATGACTACCCGGAGCCTATCGAGGTAGATGAGGATGAAGACTCGGATGTGAGTTCAGTCGGAGGATGGTCAGTTCCCTCAACTGACCCATGGAAGGTTGCTACTCCAGACCCCGAGGAGGAAGCTGTCAAGTGGGGTCAAACCTCTGAGGAGTCTACCCCCTCTTTGGTTTCATCTCGCTCGGATTCACCTTACTCCGAGGTGGAATCATTTGACCTTCTCCCAGAACTCGAACATCTCGAGCTTAGTACGGTCGACGAGGTTGACGAGCTCTCTGAAGGAGAGTTCCACAAGGCCCTGAAGGTCGCGGTTAGGGCACCCTCCCCTCCTCCTCCCCCCTCATCGACGCTCACTAAAAACGCTGAAGAACCTCGTGGACGCTGCGGTTTCTTTCGAGGAACCGGAGAAGATCGACTTGGTGTTGAACTTCCAGGTTGTCGGCTGTGCCGGACCGGGAATGTGGACTTAGTGGCTGTGGCGCCTACAACGCGTACAGCATGGACTTTCCTACCTACCTTTTACGGACTGCTCAGAGTACATACTGTAGTTAGACATTTGGACATTCCCTCCATCTTTCCGTTGCGTTCTACACTGCTACGGATCCTTCCAGAGGGTTCTCTACCTATGATACCATATGACGCAATACTCGCACCATCGTCTTACTCAGTCTATGCTCGGCACTTACTCATCGTACATAGCGATCACATGCCTCCTTTCTTCGCTTACTCATGGCACTCCTCTCTCAGTATATAAGGAGGACATTCTTCGCCTCTGCTCTTCAGTCGTTCGCTCACAGACTGAAGAGTAAGTTCCTTCACTACTATGCCTACATATGCAGTTACTTACCAAGTACTTGTAGCTCTCTTTGTGTCGCTTACAGGTACTTGTACTATGCAATATAGTCGTTCGCTCACAGACTGAAGACTCTCTTTGTGTCGCTTACAGGTCGCTCCCCTGCCTTCTAGGTTCAGAAGTTCGTCAGAGTACCAGTGAAGCTTGAAATAATCATGAGTACAAGAGGTTGTGTCCCGTTATGAGCCAGAGAAGTGTTGTCGGCCCCAAATGACCCTGCGTCCAGCCAATCCAAGCGTGTTCGTCAGAACCTGCCGTCTGGACGGTATCCTTTGCCCTCGACTTCACCATCCCATATCTCAGGCCTCAGTTCTCGGCCATGGCAGTCCTTCGCTCTCAGCGCAACGCGCCAGACAATGCCGATGGAGATCCTGGACTCACAGCAGCCGAGTCTGATTCACTGCAAGCAGCTCCCCGCGGGTTGGAGGAGGTGCCCTTGGAACTTGGTACGGACAACCAACTGAAGGATCGCTGGTCACCGTTTTCGGGCATCCATGATATCAATGGCGAGTACGTTCCAGAGCAGGGTGAGTTTGATAGGACCCCGGCCGTTTGAATCAGACTCAAGGACTTACTTGCAGAAAACCCGGGTCCAGCACCGCAGGAAGTCAAGAAGTTGTCATTTTCGGACATCATCAGTGATCTAGGGGAATCCGGTCAGTCTTTGTTCCCCACAAGGCAGTTTAAAACCTATAACATGTCATATCGGACAGAAGCCGATTCTGATGGAGGGGCCGAAGAAGCTCTTGCGCACCTGATGACGATTCCGAAGCCTTCCAGCGCTGGACTCAAGATCACGGTCCCACCGCTATCCAAAGCTATGAAATCCAAGCAGAAGAAGCAGCAGAACACGAGTACTCTGGCTCGCGAGAGAAAGCTGTCCCCGCAGAAGGCTGCACAGGCTGCCAAGGCCAAGCTGAAGGCCAGTATGGCCTCGGGGAAGGCTCGAGCAAGCAAGGCAAACGCAGGCTCGTTGTCCAAGCAGCTAGCCAGGTCTCGCAAGTCCTCCGCTGAGAAGCCAGATTTCAACGCGGTCATCAGCGCCCTCTCACGCTCCTGGGATGACTCGGACGATGACGAAGGCGACCTGCCCTTGTCAAAACACCCGAAGACCGTGAAGTCGAGCACGATTCAAAATGTGAAGGTCACCGTGCTTACGAAGTGGTCGGTCCTGGCGTACGTCGAGATTGAGATGCCACCAAAGACAGTCCAGAAGACACCGCGATCGCAGAAGAAGCTTGAGCAGCAAGAGCCACAGTTCTCTGGGCCCATCACCATTACGCACATGACGACGTGGCCTGAGCTGCTTGACATGATCGCAGAGGCAGCACTCACGTCAAAAGAGAACCTTGTAGTCAGCTCCCTGTCCTGGAAGTTCGCACCGAGCGCGGACAGACGGTCACACGGCCCCAGTGCTAAGACGCGCCTGCCAATGACCAGTGCCGTCGGCTACAAGGCGTTTGTTGATGAAGGTGTCCAAGGGACCCGTGCGGCTTGCAACTTTATCTTCTGCATGGCGAAACCCCGGGATCCGAGTCCCGATGGTGCTCATTTATCTGCCAGCGCGCTGCACGTACGTCCTCGTTAGCCCAATAAACTGTCTTCAGTTGATGTACATGCAGGATCTTATTGTAGCCCCGGGCAACCAAGAAATCGAATCGTCTCGAGCCGGCGGCAGTATTGGAGGATGCCTCCGATGCAGGCCATGAATCAGAGCCGGACGATTCCAATGCATCGGACGACGACAATGGTGCAAAGCCAAAGAAGGGAAAAGGGAAGGCCAAGCCGAAGGCGTCAAAAAAGGTACCAGTAACGCTGTGGTTCTCATACTCTAGTGGTTCTCACACGGTTCCTGTAGCAGACCCTGGATCAATCGCTTTTGCCGATTACGACCAAGCTGAAAGAGAAACATCCAGTTGGTCGATGTGCAGTCCATCCGGGTGTCCGCTGCTACTTCTATGGCAAGAAAGGATGGCATTTCGAGCTCGACAAGAACCGTTTGCAGGTGTGGGCGCATGCCATTGATCGAGTGAGTTCCCGCCAAATCATGTGAGAAATATGTGTTGATCTTGCTACCACGAGCAGGGCGAGGATGGCGTCAGCTACAGCAAGCCTCCCATGGGTAGCATCTTCTTTTCTGAGCACCACACGCTTAAGGTTCCACGCGCTATGCTCGAGGCTCAGCGGAACGGTCACAGCAACACCTCTTCTAGCCTACAGCATCCTGCAGCATCTTCCTATACGGCTGGGCCTTCGACGTTGCCCTACACTCAAGGTATGATGCACCCCAGTTCACCCATGCCGCCCTACCCATTCTATTACCATTCTATGCCACCCCCTCCTTCGTATCCAATGATGACCCCCATGCCTGTGTACCCTCCGCCCTATGGGATTCCGCATGGATACCAGCCTCCGCCTAGTCCTTTCCGTCCCGATGGTCCGTTTCCGAATGCAGCAGGACCTGCCAGTGACTCGGACTAGTCACAGATAGTCGGCTCGCTCCGTCCTCCAATATACCCTCCTTTCACCCCACTAACTGCATCCACTCGTTCATATATTCACTCATTTATATTCACACGCTCGTTGTTACGTCTCGTTAGGGCTTCGGTAGTACACAGGGTATATTGCGCAATCATACAGCCGTTTAATCCACCCTACAATCGGGTGAGATAACCACTATGCTCGTACCAACCACGAGCTTTGTCTGGCGTGACCGCTGTCATACAGGCTTCCATCAATACGATCTCCGGCGCACGATGAGATTCCTCCCAATCGGGTTGCTCACGTCGCATATGATATTTCACTGAATACCAATTGTTAGCCCATGTGCGATGATACGTCCATTACTAGGGACTCACCGCAGCTGAACGCCTCCTCAATCGGGTTCCAGTCAGGAGAATATGGTGGCAAGAAGATATACAGACATCCTGAGATGAGCACATACATCAGTACTACCTCTGCATTGTGATAGAAGGCAAGAAGAACATACCAGCAGCCTCAATAGCGTCACGGACCGCATTACTCTTGTGAGTCCGGCAATTGTCCACTATGAGCACGCTGTTTGGGCCAGGATAAGGATTCATCTTCGGGAGCTGGCAAGAATGAGGGTCCACCAAACTGATGTAGATATCATTGAGAAACGTACCAGCTCAGTAATCACCCAATCATAAAATGCGGAGCCATCCACTGAGCCCCGTACAACCCGGACGGTGAGCAACCCATCGACGCACAACGCCGGAAGGATGCTATACCGGATCCCTCGCCTGAACGATAGAATCTCGCATGCACGCTCACCCCCTACTGCTCGCCCATACCGCCGCTCGGATGTTCGGTCGTCCTTGCTTGACTCGTCCGCGAAAACAAGCTGGTCAGCGGTGAAGCGTGACAGAATGTCAGCCTTCCACTGCTCTCGGGTGAGCTCGTCGTGTTGCGCCGCCGCCTTACGCAGCTTCTTGACGGAATATCCGAGAGCCTTGAGGGAGCGCTGCACCGTGCTGATAGAGACTGGCTGATCGAAGGTGACAGCAATCCAGCTTGCAATCTCATCGAGGTATAGTGCAGGAGAAGAGCGGAGCAGATCGTGGAGAGCTTCAATGATACGAGTACTGAGGATCCGCTTGCGACCACGTAGTGGTGATTTCCGCTGAACTACGCCGTAGGTCGCGACATTGCGTACCCATCTCTTGACGCTGTCGCCAGAGACTCCAAGAATGTCGGCAACAGCGGGAGCGTCGTACCCAATCTCAGAAAGGGCAACTGCCCTTTCCTTCAAGTCCTTGCTGATTCTACGGTTGACCATTCCAGCTACAGACACACAGGAACAGCTGAGACGAAGACGAGTGGCACACAAACTCGCAGCCTGGACTTCGCGTCAATTGTGTATTTTGCGTCGCGCGCGTCGAAAAAGCGCCCACGCATTGATTCCGGCAACAGCTGTAAGATGGGCCGCGGCGGCTCGGACGTGAGCCACGCGTCACTGGACGGCGCACGGTGGAGAGTCGGAAGGAGCACGCGCCTCGCAGCACGCAGCACTGATCATGAAATGTACGAACCATCGTGGTGCTCCACAAGATCCGCACAAAGTTTGCGTTCAACCGCATTCAAATCGCGGGATATCTAAGGCGCTACGAGGGCCCTGGATATCGATCAATAGCCTGATGCAGTGCCATTGCATAGTGCACCTAGGAGCTGGGGTCAGCAGCAGAAGCAGCAACAGCATGGCATGGAGGAAGGCGCACGGATGAGCTCCGAGCCTGTCGGGAATCTGCGAGAAGCTCAGCCTGCGATGGGCGAGCTGCGCATGATGCATGGATGCGCGCCCGGGAACCTAACTTGGACTCGGGCTCGCTCGTTCGACGCTCACTCGCTCATCAGGTCCATCGTCGCATATCGCTGAACGCTATGCCCCAACACGCCCATGATTACTACTGTGCGATCACTGGATGACTTCCCGTAAGGATTTAGGGACGTCTCTATTTCTCTAGATCACCAGAGATCACCCGCTCTAGCCGGATTTAGGAGCTCGTTCGAGATCCGAAGGTAGATTCGAAGTCCGTCTAGGGAGGCGCCCGTCTCTAAACCTTGCGATCTGGAAGGGGGGGTCGACCCCCCTTCCAGATTGAAGCTCGTCTCTAAATCGATATAAATGGCAGGTAATCGGGGCAGAAACTGTACATCCGGCCCTCTTGCATGGCTGCCCATCAGCAAATTGCTTTATACGTGAGCACCAAGTCTGCTGACTAAGCGGCTGGAGGACGCAGCCGATGGGCGTTTGCAAGTGGAGCCAATTCGAAGCTCCGACAGATTTTGCTCCCCGCTCTAGAGTTTAGCGAAATCTAGAGACGACTCTAGCCTTACGGGAAGTCATCCAATGGATGACTTCCCGTAAGGATTTAGGGACGTCTCTATTTCTCTAGATCACCAGAGATCACCCGCTCTAGCCGGATTTAGGAGCTCGTTCGAGATCCGAAGGTAGATTCGAAGTCCGTCTAGGGAGGCGCCCGTCTCTAAACCTTGCGATCTGGAAGGGGGGGTCGACCCCCCCTTCCAGATTGAAGCTCGTCTCTAAATCGATATAAATGGCAGGTAATCGGGGCAGAAACTGTACATCCGGCCCTCTTGCATGGCTGCCCATCAGCAAATTGCTTTATACGTGAGCACCAAGTCTGCTGACTAAGCGGCTGGAGGACGCAGCCGATGGACGTTTGCAAGTGGAGCCAATTCGAAGCTCCGACAGATTTTGCTCCCCGCTCTAGAGTTTAGCGAAATCTAGAGACGACTGTAGCCTTACGGGAAGTCATCCACTCTCTGCAACGTTCTTCCAGCTTTGATCAGTACGGAAAGACCGCGAGTTCTGGGATTCTGTGAATGAACCGTTTGTCACGAACCTGGATCTTGAGGTGTGTGTCAAAAAGCACGTAGTCTGAGTATAAGAAAGCTGAAAGCTGAAGGGCAAACAAAGTCGAATCAAAGGTGTGCTCAAACGACTTCGAGTATCACTAGGGGAGGTCACCTTCAATCAACCGCTTATTGTCCACGCTGGGACTCAAGGATCAATTGGAATCGATACAACATTCCGGTTTAGCCCATACACAGTCGGCGGTTGTCACTGGTAGGAAGCAGAACGCACGGCGTTGAGATGCGCGACAATGCGATCCCGAGACCTCACTACTTGAGCCAAAAAAGCCCATTGCATTTGAGGACGCGCGAGGGGTGCTAGCGTTTAGCGACCGTCGTGCGCCCTCGTTGAGATACCACCTAAACAAAGCGGAAGCGAAAGACATTACAATGCGAACGTCATTGAACTTGTCCTTTCGCCACTGCGAGAGAGATCATCGATGTCAGTACTATAGGAGGCGCGATGAAGACAATGTTGGACGTACGTGAATGATGCACTAAGAAATGTCGCGTTTGGGCTGGTGCGCAAGACGCAGATAGTATGTTTGTGTCCGCGTAAGCCCATTGTATATCGCTCAAGGAGATATATACGTGTGGTCTTGTGGAGCGGTTGCATTCTCCCGATGCACTTTCCGCGGAAGAGTTCGTGCTGGTAAGACCCCCACCTGTTCCCTCCGGATGCCCTAGAGAGTATAAGGGCCGAAGATGAAACCATGGGCCGCTCATCTACCACCGCTACACCGCAAATCCGTGAGTTCGATCACAGTGATTATGCTCAGAATGCACTCACAAATATTACCTCTAGAAGCCACCACCCTCAGCCACTCACGCAAATCTGTTACAATGCATCGCCTCGAAGGCTGCTGGAGGTGCTATGCGCCCAACCCGCTACGATGGATGCGGAACGCGAGGCCTCAACAGTCTCTTGATGGTAATGGTTGGAAGTGAGTCGAGTTCCCATCCTAGTGTTCGTGGCTAATCACAATTGCTGACTTAATCTGAAGTCGCGCGCTTGGCTTGGCTATGTTCGAGTGGGTGGCGTGGCCACGACGCGTCGAAGTCAAAGCGTCGACGCGTTCTTTGTGCGTGCTGATTCCCGCGTTAGGGCACGACGCGGTTCATTAACTCTGGTCAAAACTCCTACCATAACCCCTAGCCACATATCGTTTTTGCCGGGCACTTTACCTCTTCGAAACCTTGTACAGAGGTAACGCTTACATGCTCTACTGTAACATCGCTATTCATCTGAAGACTTCCCACAGCCATGTTCTTCATCGACAACGGGGCGTTCAGCTTTACTTACGCCGTGCCTAGTTCGTCCGGTATGCCCTTCTCCGAGATTCGCAACATTGCGTCAGCTTCGCCTTCGCGCCTTCAACCCGCGAGCGGGTCTGAGAACGCCGATCCTCAATCCTCGCCGAAGGCCTCATGGTACGACGTCTCGGACGAGGACAAGGTCCTCAGCGATATGGGGATAGAAGACCCCGAACAGGAAGAAGAGTTGGAAGTTTTCAAGAGCATACCTGGCTTTGACGACGCCTGGGAAGATGAAGAGCCCGACACCGTAATCGCAAGGCTTCCTCGCTCGCAAGGTGTACTCGAGGACGAACGGATTGAAGACTATGCAACCGATAATTCTGCGTATGCGGCTGATAGTGAAGACCTTTGCGGCACATCTGAAGACGACGAATCTGAAGACGACGGAGACGGTGATTCCAGCGATCTATCGTCCATCGCTAGTGACGTTGGCTTTGTTCAAGATGTAGATGAAGACGGTGGATCCAGTGAATCGTCTACTGCTAGTAGTGATTCGGAACTCAGCGAGTCGGACGAGGAGTCAGCGGCCGAGGATGGTGTGTGCACTGATTATGTGGGATCACATGCTGTTGACCCGCACCTCGTTCATGAAGATGACGCAAATGACATACTCGGAGGCAGCGAGCCCTCCCAAGGCGATGATGCAGACTCGTCAACCAGTAGCGTTGTGTCCGAGGTGAGCTTATCGCTCCTTGAAGCTGTTGTAGAGTCATATAGACATTCTTCATTAGGTTCTCTTGTCGGTGAGAGCAGTTCACCACACACAAGCATCACCAGCCAGGGCCGTCAGACGTTCTATGCGTATTGCGGCAGCGAAACGTGACCGAGACGAAGACACGGGGGACTGGACTGTTCAATCATCTCGTCCTGCGAAGCGTGTTAGGCCGAATCGCCGCGTCGCATCTGCTCAAGCCGAATCGTCTCCGGTTCGTCAACCTACAGGAACGAGAGCACAGCAACAAGGAAACCAACGTGCCCAGCGCACCGAGCGAAAGGAGCTTACCACGAAGACACCAGCTGTGCAACCAGGGAAGTCACGTTCAGGGCGCATTCCGATATCATTCCTCAAATCATGCGTCGCTACCCAACATACGAAGGTTTCCTGCAGCGTCAAAGGCTGTACAACAGTCCTCGACATCACGCAGCCCTTCGCGACTCGCAAGCACCTGCGTGCTCATCATCAGACGCAACTGAAAGTTGCAAAGATTCGGTGCGCTTGGGAGGGCTGCGGGGAGACAATCTCGAACGGCAGCAATGCATGTGGGCTGCTCCGGCACTACGACGAGGCCCACCTCAAGCTGCGATACCATTGTCCAGGGAAGTGCGTAGACAGCAACGGACAAATGCGTACGTGGTGTCGCTCGGATGAATTGACCCGTCATGAACAGAGGAATCCATGTGACTACCGTGAGTCCATGTGCGATTCGTCAGTTCGCGGTTGACTGACTATTTTGCTAGTCAAAAGACACCCTATACCGAGATCAACGAGACATGTAGGCGTGCCGAGTGATGTCGACGAAGGGTAGGCCTTCCGTAGGCGATGGATCATCAAATCGCCGCCACCACAATCTCCGCAGGACAATTCGACGGATACGATGCTTGCTTTGCGAGCCCTGGGTCGCTCCCTCAGGCCTATAAAATCCTTGGCCCCCATCGCCGTTCCGTATCGGACCCCAAGACATTCTCCTTCCCGCAAATACACCGGCGGGTCCTGCTACAGGCGTCGTGTGCCGTACCGAAGCCGACATTATCACAGCGCCTTGCACACGCACAGCTGTGCGTCGCTTTTACCACCAGTCCTCACGGGGACTGCCCACTCCTCCCCATCCCCAGCAATGGTCCTCCAACACCTCCCACGATCCACTGTCGCTTATGATATCATTCCGGGTTTCCTACATAACACATGGAACTGTATAATATATCGTTTGCATTCAGCTACCTGTAATTTCTTGCACGGGCGTAACTGCGCTCATGATAGGCGCGGTGGACGGGGTCCTGCTGCATTGATCATGAGCGTCTGCCACGGCCACCTCCGACCGGGTTGGCCGCTGAGCTTCACTTAACCTCCACCACCATCCGAGTCTTATGTTCTCAGTCTAGGCAAGCAGGTCTTGCAGTTAGTTCCTGACAGCAACAACTTGCAAGAAAATGCCGCCTCTGTCGCCAACCTCACGGGAAATCTGCCTCCTTGCTGCTCTCTTCGTCGGCTTGCTGTATTTCTCAGCCACCTTCCCAAGACACAAGGGCGCTGTTACCGACCTGCTACGACCGTCCCCACATGTGGTTGAACAAGACCTCGATTCTCTGCCTCTCACACTAGAGACGCAATATACATTGCAAAGCCTGAATCCTCCTCTCAGATGGGGGCTTGGACAGGTACCCGAGACCAAGATCGTGGCACATGTACCGGGTGAGCAGCTTATCCTGTTCGTCCAGTCCGGACAGGACGTACCAATCAACCCTCCGTAGGATGGACCATCTTCGACAGATTGTATGTGCTCAACGGCACGATTTACATCGTGTCCGACACCCCAGAAGAGGTTCCCGACCGCCGTTACATGATTTCTACGGGTGTCTTCATCGAAAACGGTCCTGAGGCGGAAGCCCGTCGTGTACCCACGGATAAGGAGATGCGCGTTATCTCCACAGAAGAGGCGCATCATATGTTCGGAATGGAGGCTGAACGGTTAGACGGTGTCACGGTACGTCTCCTTACAGCATGCACTCCCATAGAGTACTCAACAAGTACAATCCAGTGGCTCGCCAACGATCCCAAACAATTGTTAGTATCATGCAGCACAATTCGTTCGTCCTGAGATTCTTTGAGCTGATCCATCATTTAGCATCACCCACTACTATCACTGGTCAGCAGAGCTGTTCTTCGGTTTCTGGCGCACGTACTCCTCACTTGATCCCACCATCCCTCCAACTGGAGAGACTACGCTGCCCGCCCCGCGTCGATTCATCTTCTCGCACATCGACGCTGCAAACTGGCGTGATTACGCTGCGATGAACCAATGGGTTCTTCGTTCCGCATTTCCGTCGATCTCGACAGAGTTCATGGACGACTGGAAAGAGCGCGCTGCGCTGGGTCGAGTCTTTGTGCTCGATCGCGTCGTACTCGCCGATCGTGCTGCAGCAATGAACGGCGAGATGTTCCTCCGCACACAGCGCACAGCTGCAAACGCATTCTCGCTTCCTGGCAGTGTGAACTGGTGGACGACTATCAGGAACAATGTTGTCGGATTCTCAACCCTGGGCGAGGATACGGGTGCAATGTCCGTCGGGGGCGTACCTACCCGCCCCGTGATCACCTACATTTCGCGTCAGGGCTGGAATCGCCGGATGCTGATCCAAGAGGACCATGAACGACTCGTCCAGCAGCTATATCGGTTACGCGATACGTACGGCTACGAAGTCAACATCGTCGAGATGGACAAGCTGACACGGGCTGAGCAATTCCGTTTGGCTGCGCGTACGACGGTAGGTCGATTCATACCTTGCCTTCCTATACGTTTGCTGAAGCCGCTCCGGTAGATCATGATGGGTGTGCACGGAAACGGTCTGACTGCGTTGCTCTGGATGCGCCCGACACCGCGGTCGACTGTCATGGAGTTCTTCTATCCAGGCGGATTCGCGCATGACTATGAGTATACCACCCGTGCGCTGGGCATGGTGCACTATGGTTTCTGGGGTGATAGGTGCGCCCTTCTTCGTCAATGTAGATAGCCCATGATTGCTCATAGCGCGTGTAGGTACTTCACGCGCCCAGACGTTCCTCCAGTGGCCTACCCAGAAGGCTTCCAGGGCAACAGTATACCGATTGACGGTGCACTGGTGGCGGAGCTGTGCCACGAACGGCTCACGTTGTCCGAGGAGGCGGACGACTAGACATAGACACGGAGTTGAGATAGACCAGATGCGTTGCGGGCTATAGTATGGACGTTTCGTAATGCACACTTGTAACTTATGTTGCCTCATAGTTTTCCCTGAATCGCATCACGCATGCATCGAAGGACATACAGGACTGAGGGTGACCATGTCAAGGGCCCATATCTACGTCGCGCACAGCGTTTCCCATTCCTCCTTCTACCCTTTTCCTAACAAGCCTGTGGAGCGCGTCAGCGGTAATCCCGAGAGACCCTCATATTTTGACCATACCTCTCGAATAAGTCTAGGGGACTCTCTGCTGTACTTCCCATGCCACCCATCGCCTCCTGCTGCATTCGTTCTTCGTGCGTTTGGTACGCACGTAGTGGCACCCAGCTGCTCAACGGGCTTGTACCAGGCTCGTATGTCGCTTGTGCGACGTACAGTAGCATCCCGTCCGAGCGTATCGCTGCCTGGATCGTGCGTACTTTCATAAGCGGCATTGCTCCTGCCCCGTCCAGTTGCATTGAGCCTTGGGTATCCTCCTCCGCGGACGGGACTGGAACTGATACGGGTATACTCCGAGTGGTGCGTGTCAGGGGTATCAATGAGGAGAGGAGAGTGGGTAGAGTCGTGTCAGTGTGGTAGGGGATTGGGACGAAAGTGGTGGGATNGGGGGAACTGGTACGTCGTGGACTGCTTCTCTGGGGGCGCAGCGTTTGGCGGAGGAGGGAACGAAGCCAGCTCGGATAGACGCGTGTCTCTCCACCAGAATCTGTGATTGTAGACCAATAAGTGGGCCTAGTGTAGGAAGCTCAGAGTTTCAGACACACCTGAACGGTGTCTCGCAATCTGCGAGGTCTTGTCCCTTCCATGAGACGACATCGAGTATATGCAGGATACCGTTGTCGCGCCAGTTCTCGTCCAAGATGCAATCTAAGACAGTCTGCGGAGGCAGCGTCGACGGAAACGGCTTCATCAGAGCCTTTCCTAACACACGGGAGCGGAGCGTGGTATTTGGCACTATTAGATCGTCAGCGACGCGGCCTTGGAGCGTTGCTTATCGTGAATGCTTACCAACACCAGCTATGCCAGACGCTTGATGCGTTACCGCGAGGCAGCGCTTGCCCACTGGTATAGGCGTGACCGCAACCCAGCCCGTCTCGATATCGTCAGGAATGCCATCGCGCATTTCACCCGACACATCGAAGTCATCCTTCATCTCCAGAAGCTCCGCATACATGCATTTGTCTGCCCACTTGCTCGGCTTCGCATTCTTTTTACCGCCTTTGGATGTCGAATCCCCGGCGGTCGCTTTGTACTTGCCCTTGCGCTTGTTCTTCGCTCGTTTGGTCGCCACGGGTACTTGCATATTGACGTCCATTGTGACAGCGTTGTCACGGGCGTCGGAAGGGGAAGTGACGGGGTGTGTTGTAGAGGGCTGACTTTGCTCCGACGGGAGATTCGAGGGGAGCGCAGAGGGAAGCATGGACGCGAACTGGCTGATTCCTTCTCGTACTATGCCAGTTGTCCCGCTGTTGTCATCTTCATCGCCCTCGTCATCAGAAGGACCGAGTGTGAGATCGGCAAAGAAGTCGAGCTGTCTGGTAGAATCGATCCTCTCGGCCCGCCTCTGTCGAAATGAGGATACATCAGTCATATGGCTATAATCGTGGGTTAGAGAACCTCTCTCACTCGTTTTTGTTCTTCAAGAGCCTACACATATCTGTGTCAGCTTATAGAGTCAGACAATAGCTATCGTGCATACCCGTGTCCTGCGGACATCTTGGGAGACAGTGGTGTCCCTCACGGACGACGGTGGTGCCTTGAATGCCGCCTTACGCTCTTGAAACATTGTCGTGTAAATCAGCGAATCGCGGTCGTATAGTTACGTCCAAGATATCTGAGGGATTTAGACAGTGAGCGTACCGCATTGCGACTTGAACCTCCACGATCGATCGTACCAAGGTGAGTATATTACTCACGGATAACGTCGTATCGGTGCCGACAGACCTCGCACGTTCAGGGAAGATTTGCCAAGCTTGGATCTCAACTTCAAAATTGAGGGTGCGCTACGATTCGCGGAACTAGCTCAATCGATCGCCGAATACGTTGAGCGTACGATCTTGGCCTGAGCTTCAAGAAAGGTACCGTAGCCGTCCGACTCAAAGAACGCCTAAGCGCCCTCCATCTTAGCGCCGGCTGGCAGTGGCACGGTGTGACGCCTCGCGCCAGGACGCGGCGCGTTTGTGACGCGTGACATTCTTTCTATCTTCAATCTTCCGGCCCCCTCGCAAGTCAGCACGGCCATCGGATCTCTTTGGGCAAGATCCATCTGCAGAAGCCCATAAGTGGAGCAAAAATTGTGAGGGATATTCAGCGATATGTGACAACGCCTTAGTAACGAAGTCAGAGCAGCCAGAGTTCTATCGCGCACGAAGAAGACCGTGTCCTCGTAGACAACTTGCCTTGAAATGTCGGACTCTGAAGGAGAGGGCGTCCTTGCCCTTGATTCGGTTTTTACAGTAAATCTCACTACCTATGTTGATTTGGCTTCAAAGACTGACATCTATCATGCTATCACAGGAACCTCCTCGGCCTCCTTCTCCCGAACCTACCGTAACGACGTACACGAGAGAAAAACAAACAGACGACAGTTGGACGTCTATCAACATCAGGCTTGTTGGATCTCATCCTCTATGGGGTCATCACCTGTAAGGCATTGAGACCTGCAAGTCGTCATCTATACCGGATAGGACTCATGCCGATCGATAGGTGGAATGCCTCCCGAGCATTTGCTTCGTATCTGGATGATCACCCGGAGGTATACCAGGGTCGCTCGGTGCTAGAGCTTGGAGCAGGAGGCGCTCTTCCTGGTATTGTTGCTGCCAAGAACGGCGCGAGGACGGTATGATAGGACAAAATTCATCCCAAGAAGTGCCGTCGATTGACTGGTACTGTTGTCTGTGCAGGTTGTATTGACTGACTATCCTGACGCTGCTCTTATCGACAACATTGCGCACAACGTACGCGAAAATATTCCGGACTCCGAAAGAAAGGGGGTGCACGTAGAGGTCAGGCTTTCCCGCTGGATTGTTCATGATGTCACTGACAGCCGTCGCTCACAGGGGTACATTTGGGGCCACCCCGTCGAACCCTTGCTAGAGCTTTTGCCCGGTGATTCCGAAGAGAAGGCTTTCGACCTAATAATCCTCTCAGATCTCATATTCAATCACTCACAGGTAGAGCGCTGTAATTCTTCACATCACATGTGGCTGAACTTCGTGTCTAGCACGAGGCTATGCTAAAAACCTGTGACCTGGCGTTGTCCAAATATCGACCTACCGAGGCTTCGGACGATCAAGGCCACTCTTCACCCTGCTTACTCGTGTTCTATACTCATCATCGACCGCATCTGGCTCACCGCGACATGGAGTTCTTCACGAAGGCGCGTGAGCGCGGGTGGCACTGTGAAGAAATCCTGACAAGGAAATACCCTGTACGTGTTCTTTGCCGCCTCCACTTCCCTTAGTACAACATGGCTGACATCCTCCAGCCGATGTTCCCGGAGGATCCTGGCGAGGAGGAAGTAAGAGCAACCGTTCACGGCTGGCGTCTGACGCGTTCATGAGAATGTGAACGTCCCTTACCTCACCTGTAGCACTTACCGTCACGGCGAAGCACAGTTTGTCAGACGGCCACCTTGTACAAGAGGTCATTTACAGTCTACGCTACATCTCTGAGCTCGATGTCGACATGCCGTACGCCTGGCAACAGACCCATTACTAGAGGTCCGTCAGCCCCAGATATCTTCTCGCCACCCATCTCTTCGGTCGTCTCCGCTTCGAATCCCGAGTACAGAGGCGCGCCCATGTTGCCCAGGACGCCGGTGGAGAGATGGATGCTGGGAAAACCAGTCGACATGACCACAGTCTCCGTGGTGTCATCGCAGTCCGAGTCCGAGCTCCGCGCGACCTGGCGTAGATTAAGGAGAAATCGAGAGATAAGGATCGACGTAAGGCTGTAACGTAACGGATCTGTCAGTTATACGGGAGCTGCATTCCTGGCCATATGCAACGTACGGTGATATAAAGAAAGCTATGAAATTATTTCCCTGGGGTACCGACATGAGCTATCGCATACCACCTCAACTCACGATTGCCCTACCGGGATTTTTGCCGCAACAACAATCTGGGCGATGTTCATTAAGACGAGCAACCTGCGTTCACGCGGGTGAGACCAACTCAGTAAGGCGTCGCAGACGCTAGACGACAGTACAAAGACTCACAGGAAATACAATGTACCTATCGAGAACCCGTCAGTCTATGCAGTCAAACAGGGTCGCGATACTACTGGCACCCACCATCGCGCAAAATCAAAGCCATTAAACTAGGACTTGCGTCTAACGACATCGCAGCTCTGCGAACTTGCGCAGTCTTCATCAGGGTAAATAGAAGTACCAAGCCGTCATACGCCGTCGTCGTCACACGTTCCGCAATGACAACTGCGAGGCTAACCATGAGTCACTCGAAGAAGTCGCTATACCAACTAAGAAATGAACGTCGCCAAACGCACTTCTGCACCATCTTAATCAGCGCCACGCCAGCACGAGATGCGACCGCGCCTCACAACACTTACTGGCTATAAACGCCGGGTGCTATATTTGTCTGTATCGCGCACCCAACAGAGGGCCGTGGCGCGGGGATTGGCGTCCCGGTAATATCCATATACTGCAGAGCGACAGTCAGCGAACATATTATGGGGGACTTGATTACGCTGCCTCACCAGGTTAGCGATTGGCGTCACCAGCGCAAGTACGAAGATCAAGAGGGCTGGCCTCCAGTCTCTTGACCAAATGGCGTATACTCGCAGCGAGGCGAACACTGTATCAGTTCATAACATTATCAAAATGAACATAATTCCGTCCAAATGAACGTGCTATTTAAGCCCCGACATGATGTGCACTCACCAGCGACGATGAAGGTTGCAGAGATCAGCAGTGACTGGAGGACCCGCACCACCGGTGGACAGCTAGAGCCATCCACAGTTTGCACACAAGTACTCATAGGCACACAAGTCGTGATAGCACTCACCTCTAAGGGAAGAGTTACGATAAACATCGCGCGCGTTCTGCAAGAAGGAGCACGTACCTCCGGTGTTTGGAATGGTGCTTGTTCGATTAGTTCCAGGATTGTGATCAGGAGGTTGACATAGCGGTTGGCGATGAAGAGGATGGTGGCCGCAGAAAGTCGCTGCCCCCAAACATACTGGACCTCACTATCGAAGGTGGCTAGGTAGTCCCATATAAAGAGTGCTTGTGCCCGGGCCTAATGAGAGGTCAGACAATGTGACCAGTGCGTGCTTGACTCACCCCTTGCAGCGACGCTGTAGTAGTTTCCCTGCACACTAGCCAACTTGGGTCACCCCACCGTCGCGACGCCTCGCGGAACATCCGGCGACCACTCACAATGCAGCGTAATTTGCTATCACCTGGGCATCGCTTGACTTGCCTGACATCGATACAATACGGGGCGCGTTTTGTGGCTATCCGCAACCGACACTCACGACCCTCCTAGACTCTATAAACGGCGCGATTGAGACTGCTCCGCGGTGAGAAGGACGGCCAGGGAAAAGAAGGCAGGGAGCACGCACCATGGAACTCGTGCAGAGGACGACGTGAGGGCGTTGCCACCAAAAGACGCAAGTATGTGAGCGGAATGGATGCAAGAGACGTGAATGTTTGTGCAAGACTCTCACGGGTGCGAAATTTCTACAGCCGTGAGTCGGTGGCCTTGCAAAGTCTATCGGCGCGATCCACACGCGTCGGTTCCAATGCGGCCCTCATAGGATCTCATGACCGCGTCTCACATCCATCACTATCGGGCCTAGAACAGCGTCAGCCGATAACAGCAACGCTCGCGTAGATATTCCAGGAAGCAGGGTCCGTTGTCCGACCACATTCGTCAGCATGTCACGAACGATCACCTGCGGTGGCCCTTCTAGCGCAAGAAGGTAATACATTGTTCTATGAAGCCTGAAATAGATGGGCCGACGTGGTTTGAACTTTGCGTGTAAATCAACGCAAGCCATGAGGGGCAGAGTAAGACCCAGAAGCGTGTGCCGTTTGTGGGTAGCACGCCGCGGGTCGGAGTTACGATATTCGTAACCTCGCAGCAATAACGGACGCCGACCCGGGATGTGAGTAGCCGCTGTAGCTAGCAACTCAAAGCGAAGAGATTATAGATCTGGGTGTCGAGGGACAGCTGATTGGTTTGAAACGGATATTTGAGCAAGCGTCAAGTTGATGGTACGGATCCTGTTAGTCCCAAGGGCCAGGGGCAAACCAGGATAAGCCAAGCCTCTTCAGTCCATGATCAGTGAGGCTGAGTGAGGCTGAGTGAGCTCGTAGACGTCACTAGCGACGCATTACGCGGAGGCGGGCCATTGCCGCCGCGTGGAGGCAGTCTTCGCTGGGCATGTCGTACAAGCCGGCGACCAGAGCTTTCGCGGAAGGAGTGCGCCGTGTACGCAGGGAGGCCGTCGCTACAAGGGTTATTCGGATCAGCCGGGCCGACGCGCGAGTCTGCGCGATTGTCGTTGGGAGTCCTCCAGGGCCTCAGACTCGGGCTGCGACGGTGTAGCACGCAAAACGCCGTCACTGCAGTGCTGACATATAGATCCCACTCCGCGCACTTGTAACAACAAGCTGTCGTGTTTGATGGCTTGCGGATAGAACGCAGTCGTGATCTGTCAATTACTCTCGGACTCATTGTGGGGTGTTTGAACTCTGAAGTTCGAGGTCGAGATTTGTTCGCGGCGCCACGATCTGGACACCCCCCACGAGAGATGGATGCCGGAAGCAGAAATGCCTCCGACACACTGAGGCACCGAATCTCCGCTCCAAGGGCTGCGTTTCCGCGATMAACCTNNGGGACACTTGTAATTGATAAGTATAGGCGCACCTGAGCGATGAGTCCTCCCGACATGCCGACTTCGAGCCGACTTGATTTCCGAAGCTACAGCTAGTGCTATATGTGTGATGYTGGAGATGTGCTGGAATGGCATAGTGAATATACTAAGGTGAACGTTGTGAAATGAGAGCGCTCACCGGCAGGAAACTCCGCGGACTCTCGTCACAGACACTGGCGGTGTTGTTGCGTAATGAGATAGTCAACGCAGTATRCCCGATGTTGCGGGCTGGTCCTACTTTGAACGCAGCACAATGGCTACCGATATGGCCGAAGAAGCGAAGCGMGCRCCGCAAGGAGGTGGTCCACCATATACATCATGYTGATGGGTGACGTGCATGGCGGCGGGCGCGAAGGTCACCAGAGTGYACTAGATGCCGCAAGCATGGYCTCCTGACGGTGCTAGTAAGTCGGGCGGTGATGCGCTACATCAGGGCGACACGAGTCTGCGATACCGGCTGTGAATGCGAGCCYCGTCAAGRCATGGCATTAACCATATGCGTAGTGTAGGTCCAATCTTCGGCACGTCAGAAGCGATCGGAGGAGCATAAAAGGACCAGACGAACCGCAACAAAATCCCCAGCATCCCCCTCTGCTCTCTTTATCTCATCCGAGGTTGGACGGCCTCCAACTCCTTCACTCCCTCTCTGTTACTTACCCCATCGCTTCGCAGGAATCTGCAAACCGTCACAATGCAGTTCAAGACTGTTCTAGTCGTGGTCGCTGCCCTCATCGCCGGAGTGCTTGCCTCCCCCGTTCCTGCTGACGTTCCCTGCAAGAGGTCAGTTCACATGCTCCTGGGAAGAGGCATCATGGCTGACCATCCGTACAGGGCCCGTCTCGAGAACCGCCAGGAGCCCTGCTGCTGCGGCTAAAGCTCCCACTACCAGACATGACGTAACGAGCGTCGAGGAGTCAATTGTAACCCCTAGCGTGTAACAACAWGGATGTAAACCCGTTGTCATTGCATATCGTTGCTATTCAATATTGCTTTCSAGCTGTCATATGTCAGGCCCGCCCTTAAGGGCGGCATGAGTCCARCTCGGTGGAACGCGGGCTAAACATCGTGGGCCCGCTTAGAKCGCAGTGTTTTGGGTCAAGAATCATGAGTGACGCACAGTGCGGCCAGTCCCTCARATTACGTTACGAGYTGTCGGGCGTGTACCTGAAGTCYCTGTGATCGAAGATGCGCCAGCTCGGAGTCAGCACGATCGYCTGAGCACGAGCGTCGACAAACTCACCGTGATCGCCCAGACAGGGACGGGCGGAYGAGATTACGACATGCRGAGAAGTTCCGRCCATCTCTCGGACATGTGGCGGCGAGTGCGGCTGCCGACTGCCACATGRATCATTGACAGGAAGCGATGCACTACTCAAGGGGCGCGAGCGCATCCGTTGCGGAGGCGTGCCAACTTTGGGCTARRCTATTCTGGTATGAGATGTACCTACGCGCTTGCGAGAAGCGCATACAGCGGCGTATCAGCTTGACGTATCAAAGCAARGGACTTGCGTGGGGATCAAGGGGAACTACAGCGGCGACCGAAGATATGGCTTGCATGGCCACGAGACCAGTGGACACAGCTTCCTCGGCGACAGTAGATACTGCAATCTCGAGACTCCTCGAACCGGAACATCATACAACTGCGGACCTATTCAGACCAGCGAATGCAAAAATCACGCGCCGAACGCACCTCGTAACACATTTCTCGCTTGGAGCGACGGAAAGAAATTCACAAAGCGTTTGTCATCTGGGTCGGCAGGATCTTGGAAGTCAAACTCGAAGACCACTGACTTGAGAGCGTCGCGGAAAGGAGCAACGGCGATGGCATGATCGAGTTCGTCGGCGAATGCATGCARGCACGCGAGGGCATGTGAGCTCGATTGAAATGCGAACGTGATCGAAGACAATGAGTTGCATGTGAGATGAGACAGTAGCCACGTCAGCCACGTCCAGTCCGGGGCTACGCCGCGCTCGTGGCGGCAATCTAGTCGRAGCAGACGRAGGGAGCGGCAATGAGATAGRTCCAGCTGGTGTTCTATTAGAAAGCRTTTGAGCACCCACGTTGAATCCTCGCGATCAGTATGCCGAAGCTCCTCACCTATGGCACCTAAGGGGAAACGAGCACCTGCAGATCTCTTGGAGATACTGATGGAAATATATTCGAGAGTTTCGCCAGTGTTTTTCCAGAACGCTCCGAGGCCCTGGTCGCGATTGCTCGTGGAGAGCTCRTACAAACAGTCCATGCGACGAATTGACGGGAAGTCGTTACAGCCAAGCAACCAATCTATAGTGGTGGTCGGGTGATAGGACGCGACTCGGAGTTTCGTGAGGCACGGGAGCGTGCATCCGATRGTGGAACTTGTCRTASGGTCAAKCTGTCGTTGGCAGTCSAGATGCTTCGCGGATAGAGATGTAAGCCTTGGTAGTGCTCGTAGTAYGCTTGAAATGTCGGCGACAGTGGTGAAAGTGACATCGAAGATGTCTAGGCAAGTAAGAGARGTAAGCCGGGAGAGGGAATCGAGGTAGTCCGGGTGATAGCGCGTCGGCARCCACAGTTGGTTGTGTACAGCCAATCGTCGTGGCTGTGCAGGTGTTGAGGAGGATATAACGTGGGGGAGTCGTGCTAGAATTGCTCTGGCGGGACGGAAGAGAGCAATCAACGAGTTCTCCGAGACATCGACGGTTTCGAGATACGGTGCGAGGTGCGGCGAGTCTGAAAGCAAGGTTTGGAARTAGTCTAAATGCCGAGGCAAGCATAGTTCAATAGTGCGAAAGAGATTGAGTCGACTTCTGGAAAGCCAGGCTTTGCAGACGAGAGACGTGGTYTTCAGGGTYTGTTCGTCATCCAAGAAGTCKATTACCAGCTCCCATAGCTCTATAGGTAGATGCATTGTTCAACGTTKYACTGRGGCTGTGGGTAGATGCGTCGWGRTAGAACTTGARGTTGAGCAACGAGYTGTAAGGCCTTGAAAGTTGGAATCTGAGTCAGACTTGGTCAGCGGCCGCGGACTTCAGAGTGGATGGCGTGATGATCATGACCACACAGCGACCACCGTGTAAAAGGGTCAACTAGCAACTTACGTATCGTGATGATGGGCGTTGGACAGATGGTCAATGTGTATGACTGCGTATAGAATGAGGTCAGCTATGGTTTGACATGCATTTCAGATAATCATACCGGATCGTCGGATGGTACCCTGGGAAGTAAGACTGATCCTCRGCCTTGGTAAGTGAAGTACTYACTAGCAGTATACATTCGGTCTGTATMCAAACAGAGTCTTYAACGTCTTACAATGTAGAGATGATANTTNTAACTGTGYTTGTGTTGGCTGTAGAAWTAGCAAAAACATGACGGCCGYAGGAGRAAAGGKTTGGTGAGCGCCTGTTGACGTGCCGAGCGCTCNNCNCNNNNAGCTTGGTAGGCGCYCATACCCACGCGACGGTNGACAATGACCATNNNGAGGCTCTGGAACGCGTTCAACCATTACATCCAACGAGAACGGCCAGTATCCTKGAATGGCTAATACGGGGTGCGAGAWARTAGTATCCTATGTTGTCTCAAATGAACTCGTGAAGGTGAGCTATATACGTGGCCATATCAACTCTGACTAAATGCCATTAATCTGACAGTCCTCGTCGCTTCTTCCTTCAAACAAGAATCGCTCGCTGCTGGTGCACTCGCTYGTAAAAGCATATGGACTGCTAGAGACCCACAATGACCGCACGGATGGAGATGGAGCTCCCGCATACAAACTGCAACTACTGCGGCCAATCCAAGCCGAAGTCAAAGACCTCATAGCATATCACGATCGTGAATATATTGAACACATTCTTGGCTCTCGCACGAAATCAGCGCCTAAACACGAGGTAGACTCAGAGTACGGGCTTGAAGAAGTATGAGCACTTTGTGCTGGTTTACATGGTGCTAACGAAGGACGGATGCAGGATTGCCCTACATTTCCTGGGTTGCCAGACTACATCCGACTGGTTGCTGGCGCGTCTTTGACAGGTAGGCTACACCCAGTTACCTTYAAGRCCATTGCATGAATGCAACGTAGCCGCCAGGTCTCTCCGTGAAGGTGGAGCGAATGTCGCCATATCATGGGACGGGGGAAGGTATMGYTGCCACTTTCCTTCCTCTGAGACGTTACTCAATGATGTAGGCATCATGCACAGAAATCTCGCGCCTCCGGGTTCTGCTACGTTGCAGACTGTGTTCTGGCGATCCTAGTATTGAAGCGGGCAATCCCCCCTCAGTTAGGCGTGCCACAATTGAAGCCTCGAGTTATGTATCTTGACCTGGACCTACACTTCTCGGACGGCGTCTCGCAAGCCTTCTCCCTCGCATCCTCCGGAACTAGTATACCACAAGTCCTCACTTTCTCGATACAYCAYACTGCACCTGGATTCTTTCCYATCTCRGAGCTCTCTGGACTTCCTGAYCCGTCGAGCCCCTCATTCGACCCATTCACYTTGTCGCTCCCRCTSGAGCGCGGTGCATCSAATGCAACRTTCGCTCGCGTYTGGCCTATCATACAGCAAGTCARGGACGCGTTTCGGCCCGACTACGTGGTCGTRCARTGCGGYGYCGATGGACTRGCTGATGATCCCTACGCGACGTGGAACTGGTCTYTAGGAGGGGNAGGGGGGATTAGGCTGGTATATAGAACAGATATGCCGCTGGAGGTGTAAGACTCTACTGCTAGGCGGAGGTGAGCGTGGCACGCTGCCTGATATCCATCCGCATAGCGTGACTGACGCATCCGTTACAGGGGGGTACAACTCGCCCAATGTAGCCAGGGCGTGGACATATCTCACTTCAATAGCTGTGAGTCTTGTTCCGAGCYTGGTGATTTGTMGTATGAACTYAYACCGAATAGCTTGGCCGCCCYCTTTCYCTCGAAGCTGATATACCTGACCATGGAGCGTTCCCTCTATACGCACCTTCGTTCACGCTCGACGTTCCRGCAGGTCACTTTCAAGACCGGAACTCGGAGGAATACCTCAGACACGTCGAAGACATATTCGCGCAAGTCGTGGAAGCAATCCGGCAACGAAGTGAAGCTTCACTTCCAACATGAACACARTGTCATGTGCTACGGACAATGTGGAAMCRRTCATCRAGTTTGTCGTCTCATCGTTKCTTTCGTCGTATAGTCTATAAGTTACATGRTACAACTGTTGTATAACACATCGGGGTCTCSTCTCAATCGGTCAACGCGCACCTGTCTACAGACAGATTCGCCGGATTGCCCCACCTGTACAYAAACGTCAACACYAGRCTTCTGCAGAACCAGAACYRCTGTAYACTCACCARTTAGGGAAGTCGATTGCGTTCCCGCTCGCGCCGAACACAGCGAAGCTCAGGATAAACAAGATGACCTGGCTCCCGCCRTCAAGCGCCGCCGACGTCAAGTAGTTGTACTTYTTGAACCACTTCGGCCGGTGCGAGCGCGCCCAGACCTGGGACATGTACCCGATCACGAGGCACGACCACCACTGGCCGTTGACCGAGTACGGCAGCCAGCCGACGTAGAGCGCGACGACRGGCGTGATGATGTATTCGGCGCCGCGCGCGAGGAGTGAGTCTTTCCGCGCGAGCTTGTGCACGACCCAGAAGGGTACCGGGAAGATGAGGCCGATGAAGATCGCAAAGGCGATGAGGTAGTATGGCTTTCCGTACGCGAAGAGCTCCTTGCCGAGGGCGCCCATCGCGACCGACGAGGAGTTGTAGCCCTGGATGATCCAGCCGCTCCACTGCAACGTCGTGGTGAGNGNCTRGACRCAGAGACWCAAGTTCCGACAGTACTTACRATACGGGTGCCAATGGGGTCAATGAGCGCTTCACGGTTGTTGCTGACRATGCTRATCATCACTGTRTSCCGRCCTCGCTCAGCTACATCGACAACGATGAAATGTCTGTCATGGACTTACTCGTGTAGTTGAAGATCGAACCGATGATTGAGCCTGCCAACTGGGCGGCAAAGGTGATKCGCGGGGGAATCTTCGTGTAYTGGCCAAGCTTGAGGTCCTGGAGCATCGCGAGCGTCTGGTACGCTGTGCTGTTTCCGTACAAGTTGACATACATGACCGCGCTGTCATACAGATGGYGTGAGTGCCAAGAATCACTGTCACTAACGGCGAGAGACAACGTACACAGGCTTCCCTGGATGCACRAAGGCAGACAGGATATGCATCGCGTGTTTGATCTGTATCTGGAAGCCGGTGGTCGCGGCGACTTCAACGTGGATTAGTYGGCGACAACAGCGGTGAGAGAWGGTGACACGTACTGAAGCCGAGGCAGACCGCCAATACCGAGCTGATGAAGGTGAACAGAATGACGCTCCAAGCAGGTAAGAGCCATTCGCCATGRTTGTACTGCATGCGAATRAATCAGTACGCYTGGGCTRRATAGCACATTANTANGGAAGACGTACACTGCAGCCGATACCGATYGCAAGGGAGGCAACRAAGAGAAGTAGGTACCACCACTGCGGYACCTCCTTGTACTTCTTCATCTCTGGTCACACCATGACATCARTAAAACGTGCATCYACGTRYWTCCACAGRYACARMGAGGGACTCACGTTGATAATGGGGATCATCGATGTCCTGGCTCGACTTCAAGAACCGCATGCCGCCGAACGCCTTCTTCARATCGGACCAATGCCACAAGAAGACGTGCACAATCGCCGCGCCCAGACCGAAGTTGTAACACATCTGAGAGATGACGTAGGTCGTCGTGTATCGCGGGAGGCCGACAGACGCGAGCTTGGACGGATCCACTGTGTTCTCCGGGGTGAGRATCGCCGTCTGGTTGTASGACCCGCCTTGGGAGTCGAACAGGGCTGTGGACATCCACACGAGGTTGCGCCCGTCGAACGCGTTGTTGTAGTACGCGAGGGTTAGAGTGATGTAGCCAATTGCCATACCCACTGTGATTCACCCTGTCGTCAGCYGGGGGTGTGCAGAGCCACAACGCAACTCAGCGATTACTCACAGAAAGAGTTAAACTCTGCATCATGCAAGTAATTCGATGTGAGTGGAAGTGATCTGTCCTAGAGAACGATGTACTTACGGGTTCGCCATGGCCAGACGAGGGGGGTTCCCTGCGAGATGAGCGTCCAGCTCGTGCTGAAGCTGAACAACCCAATCCCCTCGTTGCTCGACCCCGCGCCAAACAGGTTCCGCACAAACTTGTGTCGCCCATTGTCCGCAAGGCAGATGACTGAGATGGCGGTGAGCAACGGGAACGGATACTGAGGAATCCATTCCCAGAAGAAGATTGCAGCGAAGACGATCCAGAAGTAGCGCCTATGAACGCGATTRCATGAGAAGCATGAGTGTTTGCGAACACTGGACGAGAAGGCGTACATACCGCTTCTTGTGGTTCAGCACACCACCGAAGTGCAAGCTCTGCAGGAGGTTGACAACCGAGATGTAGTTGGGGTAGAACGCACTGGGAAACCCTGTCAGTCCATATGCTCTCGGTGTACAAACGGCAAGCCTACTATGTCGGATACACGAGGAACGTGCGGACTGCGCCATTCGTCTCAGTACCATAGTCATTTCATCCAGTTTGAGAGACACGTACGCAGGCCTGCAATGCCGTAACCGATCATCTGACTGGCGAAGATCTGGAAGATGGCTATCGCAGCATTAAGCTTGATGTTGTAGAACAGATCTAGACAAACGTTAGACGTTAAATCTGCGGCAACCTGCCAGTTTGTGCACAAAATTGCTCACCCAACGCGGCTATGATCTCCATAGCTATCGCCACCGTAGACGCGGTGGACGCCATGATGACGATGACGGTGTGTTCTACGCGWAGGAGACACGTCAGTAATTCATCCGCTGACTTTCGAAGAATGGCATACCCTTAATATTGAACGGCCCAGGATTGAGGTACCGCCAAAAGCCCGTGCTAGGCATGATGCCTATGGTGGACGTCAGTGCCAATGTAAACTGAATCCTTGTAACACGTACTGTGCATCGCAGTCCCAAGAACATAGGCGATGATCAGGCAGAATAGCTGCGAGACAGTCGCGTTCTGCGTGAACAGCAACGATGGGATCAGCATCGATCCGTTCGCAGCACGCACGACGGTCGCACCTGAGGTTTGAAGGTATAGATAGTGGAAAGAACTGAGGTGAAAGCCGACAATCCGATACCCAAAAAGACGGCCCTGAAAGTGAATGCAGGGAGCTCGGGATCGTCTTCAACAGAAATAACCTAAATATTCGACGTGTCAAATCAGCGACCCGCACGGTGAAACGTGAGGTATGCTCAAAAGCTCACCTCTACAGCCACGTCCTCATCCTTCTGTATGATCGTCGAGCCAACATCTTCGTCCGTGACAGAGAGCGATTCGACGTCAACCGTCTGCTTCCCGTCGATGTCGTCTGACTTCCCGTCCTTCTCGGTGTAGCTCAGACTATCCGTGTGCGGAAGCTCAGTCGCGACAGCCGTAGCCTCCTTCTCGTTCGGGGTGACCGACATCCTGCAGACGACTCGGAGACAATGTAACAAACCGAGGGCGACCCGTAGACCGAGAGGTGGAAAGAAGGAGGTGGGGACGCCGGGGATTGGAGCTGGCTCAGGCGGAGCCGTCAGACGACCTAAGACCGAGGCCTATGTCTGCTGGNCCCCCATGACCACGCCCTGCGAGAATATATAGCGGTCAGGCATATGCACACCAGCCATAGCCGGGCGCGAGAGCGCAGAACTGTGGGCTGCTATCTCTGTGAGGGCTGATAAGGAGTGATAAGCCTTCGACGCGTCCGAGATGCTCAACAGATTAGCAGCCGTCGCGAACTTAATCTGTCCTATAGAGAGGACGGCATCAGACTAGAGAGTGACTAGAGGCGAGGAATGAGATACAGCCTGATACAGCTGTACCTTACCTAGTTTCTTGGCAGCCCGATCTCCAGATGAGCCCTTGTGGCGCTATCTTCTAGAGAACGGTAAATACTTCACCGGCGTAGATACGGGACGCTGCGAATAGTGTTGCTTCTGGGTTCTTTCCAACCTGCGCATTGGGCTGGGCAGTGAAGCTACTTGCTCACAGTCAATGCTGTATACTGGCCTGCAGTGTCCAATTGTTTGAAGGGAAACCTGAAGCGTGGACTGTAGTCTCTGATTGAGAGCAAAGGCAAAGGCGCCCAAAACCAAATAGATGCAAACAAAATGATGATACATATACACGGCCAGACAGCTCCAGACAGTCGATTGCGATGAAACGCAAACGAGCAGTTTGCATTTTTCTTCAGAATACGCAAATGAACTGAGGTTAAGATATTTTGACGCGCAGTCTATCGGCGGATTTTTGAGCAAAATTTGTGCTAGCAGGCCATCCTGGGGTTAAGTTGTTGAACCGTGCCGCAGCGGAGAACGAAAATGCCGTCTAAACGCCCGTGACGAAACCGTGACATGCGATGACATTTCTGTTGCGATTACTATAGGAGGGGCGCTCTCTAACCCTTGTACTTCACGTTTTCCTCTCCTTTAAAAAGACGTAGGTAACTGAGAAGTACTCACACCGAATTCAGAAGGTCCGAAGCTCATTGGCTCACGGAGGGTAGAGATACACGCGCAACAGCGAAAAAGTTGCATTTCCGGTGCACTGATAGTATAGTTGGGGGTCCTGGCTGTAGACGGCTAGATGATGACATAAGCACCTACGGTAGAGGCCAACGGCAATCGGCGATGCCAACCGTCGCCGCCATGAGATAGTGGCTTCTCTCTCACTCTCTCACCGAACAACCTGACGCTACGCCACGTATCTTTCATGAAGGATACACAAGCTGTGGTCGAACCCCATGATAATCCTCCGTGGTACGCACGAGAACCCGACGGCTCGATTCTATGCAGTGGGGTCCCCGAACGCCTTGTACGCCACCCTGAGTTAGTGAAGCGAGGAATCGGGCTGGATTATGCGTTGAAACCGGTATTGATTACCTTTGAGCTTTCGAGATACATGATTGACGTTTTATCATCGACATAGGGTGTGGTCTTTGAATCAATTGCGAAAGATGAAGGGCCAGGAGATCGAGGATTCGTCGTCAAGGTCCTAGATCTCGAAGACGAGGAGCTCGAGATCTACGAGCGCCTCCTAGGCTGTCTCGACTCGCCGCAGAACCACACTATCCCATGCGAGATTGTCCGCAACGGGCATCCAATGCTCATAATGCCTATGTTGTCTAGAATGGAACAGGTAATTATTGGGTGGTGCAAATCATTCGGTGATCTCGCCGACGTCTTTTACCAGCTCATAGAGGTTTGTTCTACGCTCAGCTCTATCTATTCACGCTAAAGCCCTCAATCTCAGGGCGTCGCTTTCTTGCACAAGCACCACATCGCTCACATGGTGGGTCCCATCGCTTGAATCGTGCTTGCCATAAACCCTGACGTCAATGATTGCCACGTAGGATCTGTGTTTCGGCAACGTTGGCGGGGCACTCTC
This sequence comes from Trametes cubensis, assembly GCA_029747595.1. Classification (NCBI taxonomy): domain Eukaryota; kingdom Fungi; phylum Basidiomycota; class Agaricomycetes; order Polyporales; family Polyporaceae; genus Trametes; species Trametes cubensis. The sequence continues at coordinate 31,157 of JAPEVG010000382.1, forward strand.
CTCACCAGCCTCCTACCATGCCGTATTGCAACTAGGACGAATCTACATTTACGACTTTAACACCTCGCGGCAGTTTCCATGTGGACCAGATTCACAGTGCGCGATTACTCTACCAGAAACCCAAACTCCTCCTCCAGATGGCTTGACACATTTCGATCCGTACTCGTGGGATGTCTACTGCCTCGGCGTCCTCTTGACGGAGTTCATGGATGTGGGTGTCACTCTTCTTATCTCATGCTGCTTTTCTCACACTTTTACCAGCTTTACGCTGAGCGCAAACCTAGTCCACCTTGGATCTTGCGTTGGTACGCACAATGGTTGATTGGGAGAGAGCGCGGTTGCCGCGCTGTCTGCCGATGTCGACCAACGGCTCGGACTGCGTTACACGTGATGTCCGTTGTCCGTTGGATGGTATATGCGCTCGATTGGTGCTCCACTCCATGCCGTACCCTCTCAAATACTCCTTCTCGATCCTCTCAGTTCTGAATTTATCAAACTCATGAATGTTAGCGATCGTTACCAGTGTTGCACATATAATCAGCCAGCTACTAACAGAAAATATGGACGGTATCACTCCCGCCCATAGGGCCAAGGTATGTATGCACCAGTAGTAGCAGACGTCCCTTTGCTGATTCACCGCCTAGTTCGAATGGGCAAGGACGGCAGGATCGATGATTGAACACTTCCGAGGGTTCAATGTGCACGAAGTACTCGGTCAAGACAACATCCACAGTCCCAAAAACGCGTTCACAGCATGCGCCGATCACCATGGGATGCTTGATCAGCTCGACATATGGCTGACGCCAGCATTGGTTTGTGCCTGCCGTACTTTCTTGTGACTGATACTGCGACTGATGGATCGCGCCCAGGATGTACAAAGTCAGGTCGTCATACCTGATACCTACGACGTCGAATGCGCCGAGGGTCTCGATGTCGCCCTCCGCGCGACGCGTGTCAATCGTCAAGTCGTCTTCAGAAGCCTCTCCGTCAACGGCAAGATAATCCCGGCCCCTGACCCCCGCCTCATCGAGCTGCACGCTGCTTGTGCACAGATTGTCCATAGATCGGGAGCAGCGGAACTTCTCCGCGAGTTTTACCGGGATACGGACAACATTGCGGTCATGACCCACCCCAACGCAGCGTATGAGCTGAGTCGCGCTCTGAGGGTCTTGCATTTGGCTTCCGCTACCGCATAGTGTGCGATGATGCCTGTCATCATTCCGCCCCAGCTTGCAGTAGCCGGCGACGTCTGGTTGCGTTCATCCGCGTATCGACACGTAGAGGGTAGAGGGTGTTACCTTCTGTTCCTCTAGTGTTTGGCCCGTACATACTTTAAGTTATCACTATGTAAACATCTTCGTGTGATTGGTGGAGATGCATTCGCTCGGGAAAGCGCGCAAATCCAGACCTCTTGAGCCTGAAGGCATTGTAATGTGTCGAAGTATTCGCTGGTGTGTAATATTTTGAGCAAGGGCGATTGTGCTGAGATCCTGGATGCAGCAGCTAATTGTACCTACTCATAGCGTTGGCGAGTAGGCTAAGCGCAGGTAGGCTGCTCACGTACATACGACGAAATTCAGCCCAGGAACGTCAGAGATGCAGTAGGATCCAGGAACCAAGACACCACATCCGTAGCCATTATCGCGCCGACGCTAAGTACACCGTAGCCAGCCGCAGCGATACACCTAAGTTCCTTATCGTCGCCCTCTCCAGGAGGGACGCGAGCCAGCCGCCAAGAGCACTCGAGCCGATAGCGCTCTTCCATCTCCCCTTCCATCTACTACCTTCCATATCGAACGGTACGCGCTCTACGCATCCCGCACGGGCCGCACCGTCTCCGTACTGCTATGCAACGCCCTCCCGCAGCTCCGCCTCGACGACTTCTGGTTCTGTGCCTCCGACTTCACCACAGGCTCGGGCGCGGGCTGCACCCCAAGCTTCGCCTTCTTCGACGTGCGTTTGGGCAGACCCTTCGAGTCCTTCAACTTGAACTTCTCGTCAGCATTACTACTGCCC
>JAPEVG010000383.1:0-27646 GCA_029747595.1 Trametes cubensis
CCATTCCTATTCTCGTCCTAGCGTCTTCAACTCTCGCCCCCGACTGTATTTTCTCGCGGGCGCCCACTCGCCCAACGGCAGGGGCTTACTCACCGCCGCAATTCCGTCTCCAAGGTTCTACCGCAAAAAAGCTATGTTTTTGCCACATCCTCGGATCCACGTCCGAGTCCCAAACACCTGCAGTGCCTCTTCCTTACCTGCTCCATCTCGTCTCGTCTTGAACTCATATTGCACTGCAGTCACCCTCGACAGTCGCTCCATTGTCACAAGGGCATACGTTCCCTAGTACCCGAGCTCCTTTGTCGCTCACATCAACCGCGCATTCCACCAGTTGCTCCATGCTTTACGGGCACACGCGCCGCCTTTTCCGAAAAGGCAATCCACTGTACCTCTGACGCCGCAGTGCGGCTACTACGGCAGCAGCAGCGCACGAGTTCGACGAAACTTACGTGCCGGACCGCCCGCGGTTGCGCAGAATGCATCGTGAGCCGCCTCAGCGTTTGGTACACTATGACCCTGAACGCACCTGAGCCTCCTTCGCGGTTGAGTCCACCAAGAAGCAATCAGTCAGACGCTCGCTCATCGTCTTCGACGAACGAACGCAGATCGATAACAGACACCGTGGTCCATCTTTCCCCGAACCGACCTTCATTATGCTCTTGCTTCGCGGCCTCGACCTGGCTAGGGTGAGAACCACACACAGAACCACCGTACAAACGCCCCTACATATGAACAGCGCACCCGAATCTCAGATTCCGAAGTGCCCGGATTTGCGTTGGGCAGCGAGCACCGTCTCTTCGCCTGGGGTTCTACCGCGTCCTCTCTGCTTCACGTGTGGTCGCCTCGGTCCTGTATGCCGCAAGATCGCTCCCCATAGGCTCGTCTGGTAGCCTTGAGGCTGACCTGCTACCTTCTGGGCCGCGCGCGGATCGAGCCTGGTTCTCTCTCGCGCGTCTGCTTTCCGCTCCCGCTTGGCGTCCTACTGGCTCTCCCCGGTGACCTCAGGGATGCCAGCGCGAGCGCATCTGGCCGGCGACGATCCCGGTACGCGCAGAGCGAGGGTGCGAACGCACCCACCGCGGAGCGCACGCGAGATGGGAAAGCAAGGTGCGTATGGGGTTGGACTGACCGATATGTCAGCCTACGCAGACAAGAGGACGAGCACGCGCGCACCGTCGCTCGGTCGTTTGACTCCGCTTGCATCCTCGTGTGATGGCCAATTTTTTGCATCGCAGTCAGCACTGGTCAGGGTCGGAACGAGCTCGTCTGGCCAGGCCGGACGAGCGTCATCGGTCCTTGTCAAGACATGCACGTTTCCCTCCGCGCCAACAGCTAGGGCTCGTCCTAATCACCCCAGGCACGCGCGGATGGCGTCGTTGGCTGCGCCGGGACGTATGCCCAGGGAGGCGAGAGCCCGAGTTGGCAACATCGCAGCCTGCAATGCGGAGGCTTATCACACGGCCCTCTGCGTGCACGTCCGTCCCAAACTTTGATCGGTTTGCTGACAGCGACGCGTGTCCAGGCGTGTCCGCCGTCCAGGCTGCCAGCCGCATTCGCATTCGCAGTGTTCCGRTTCCGGCACGCAGGAGGTGGCGACAGAGTGCCTAAATCCTATCTCAGCACGACCGTCGGCCGGGCGCGGGCGGAGCCGTGGCTACAAATGCCTACACCGCGCCACACTCGGCGGGTCGGTGTTGCGGGCGAGGATTCGAAACAGCCGTAGGGACCAGGGTACACAGCTCCGAATGTATGCGTCCCGTATCATATGATTCTGTTGTGTATAAGACACCGTTGCCGGGATACCGTATACGGTGCGTTCCAGGATGCGCGGCGGTGCGTCATGGGCTTCCCAGGATGCGTTGCGGGCCTTGCTGCGTGAGTTACAGCATTGTCCGTTCCGAGTGCGGCACGGAACATTGTAGAGAGATGGCAGTGGAGAATATATGCTGCGCGCGGGCGAGCGGACCTCCGAGGGAAGGCAGGTACTCAGCACTGACTGGTCGATGGTAGGTAATCTGACATACCTGGGAGTCCGCACCAGCCACGCGTGAGGCGCGTCGTGCTGCTTCATGTGGATCCGTGTACTGTCTTGGGTGTCAATGGGGAGATTGGGAGACGCGACTGACGACTTGCGACTTGCGGTGGCCATTCTGTCGCCGCCGAGTGCCTCGTGTCCGATGGGCATACGTACGGGTGTTGCTAGGCTAGGCTGTCTCAGGCGAGCCTCTCACTCCAGCTTCAGGCTTCGCCCCTGAGCGAGCGCGATAAGTGATGCGGGCCTGACGTGGAATCGCGTCCGCAGGACGCACCAGGACGCACAGCGCAGAGCGAGACGACCGACAGGGAGGTAACTTTCATCAGCGCTAGCGCGACCGATGTCCGTACGCGCGCGCAAGGGCGGATTTGAGGTGTCGAATGAGCTCGCCCGGACGGGAGCGTCCACGTCGTTCTGCCACAGAGATAAGGGGTGGCGCCGCGCGTGGTGGGAGGTACCGTACGTTGTGCGGATAGCTATAGACTCAGAGTTAGCGTTTCCGGTACAAGTTTGGAAGGCGCTGTTGAGGTAGGGCGTGGTGCGATGCGGTACAGTCATCTAGGGCGGTTGGCTGTCAGCACTGATAGCATGCGCACGGTGCTGCTCAGGCCACAGAAGGTGGACGGACATGGAACGGACATGGAATGGAACCTGGGTGTGTCAAAGCGAGCGTTCGTGCGTAGGAGGCAAGCTGAGTTGCCAAAGTTGGGTGCATCACCTGAGAGCGATGATTGGACCACAATGTCACCAGGAGTCGATTGGACGTACTCGATGAGAACGTACCTGGGTCAACCGCTCAATCATATTGTGCGTCACAACATTTGGACGAGATGGACCTACCCTCGAACTCCGAGATTGACTATGAAACTGTAGACGAATTCGGCCGTCACGAGCACCATAACAGGGCCAGCATCAGCTCCAAGATTAGTCCTGTCTCGACACAGTGGGTGTGTTTACTTGTGTGGGCGTTATCTTCACTATCGCATAGCTATGCCAGGCGACGGGAGCTGTTGAAACATTAGATTCGGGGTGGTGATACCTGTGCGATACGTCGCATCGACCGACAGGATCGGCGAGCTTTATGGCATGATCATACTGGGCCCACGAGATCGTCGTGCGCCGTGGAACTTCTAGCCTACAGGCGATAGCACCTAGGTAGACACACGAGAATAGCGAGGGCGAGAACATCTAGTGATGCTCGGAATAGCATCCATAAGCCCTAGACATTCACTGCGCTGTCAGTTGGATATATGTGTATATTAGGACGTCTGACTAACGCAACTTACTTTGCTGTTACTGTATCGCTGCTGTGCTATCAGTATCGTCACCTCGAACGCCAGCGCTCTGGCTCACTTCTGACTGTACGACATGAGCAATGTTGACAGCATGCACGCGGGGTGCAAGCTGTACAACACAAAGCAAGACATACTCACTTGAACGAAGGAGAGACACGAGGTTCCTTGCTCATCGCATACATGTGTGTCATGCTGCATAATTGGCTTGCATTATTCCTTCAAATCCATCTACGACGCCCTTGAATCGCAGCCAGTAGTCCGAGTCGCAATGGTGGTGGTAGAGAGAAGAGTGATAAGCGCCAGAAGGACGCGACCACGTGTTTTGGAGCACGACGCGACCACGGTGCACGTGTCGTTCAATTTCGGAGACGCGCGTGCACAAAACGAACTCCAAGTCCAACTCGTTGTTAGCCACACACCCCTTGCTTCACGACCACATCCTTCCTGCGTATTCTCGCATCTGTGCGCTCCCTAGCATCTCTCTATTGCCCCGAAACCCACACGAATCCACCCAAATCACGATGTCCACTACTACTACCCCCAACGACTCTCCCATCGGCANCCCCCATTCAACCCCTCCACAACCCCAGCCAGGCAGCGCATGTCGTCGTGCCTCAGGTGCCCCTCGGCAACTCCACGAATGGGCCTCTCAACCAGGCTCCTGGCATGGGCGCGAAGGCCCTCCTTGCGAAGAAGTTCGCGAAGTCACAGTATGTCCCTTGTTGCAGAAGCATAGAATTTGGACTGCGGTTGACTGGGAATTTAGCAACCCGACCTATGTGTCGCCTACCGATAACATGATGACACCGTGCAGCCAGAAGCTGAACGCTACCAAGAAGAAGCACTTCATTAAGTAAGCGCATGCAGTGGCTCAATCGACAGGCAAACTCAGGCTCATCGCCGTTGCGCGTAGGGGTGCTGCGAAGCCAATGCCTTCGCTTTTCTCTCAACAGGGCAACAGCTCCGAGTCGGACACCGAAGAGCCTACCGAGGCCCCTGCTGAACCCTCAACAGAGAGCAAGCCAGCCGATGACGAGAACCCGTTCTAAGTGGTATCTCTCGTCTTCCCTTATTTTATGTTAGGGGGTGCTGCCGCGGTCGATCTCTGTTCTGTGTACGCCTATATGTCCCGCACGATCTCGTCTCTTCGTCGTTCGCCCTGTTTTGTTTTGCTGTCACGACATCCACGACTCCCGTAGTGCCGAGTGCATTTGTATTCTTGTCCACATCTATCCGAGGCGTGGTTCCTCGTCCATAATGTGAGCTATGTACGACTTAGCAGACTGTTGTACAGGCTGTGTGATCTTGGACTTCCGAGAACCAAAAGAATGGAGGGTATGTGGTCTGCAGTTGTAGATCAACCTAGCAATCCACTTCACTTGAGATTGCGTGATGACATAGCTCATCGAACGACGAGGAGCGCAACTACAACCATTGAAATCGTCTTTCGAAAGCTCTATCCCCTGCAATCTATTCAGGATCATCACAAGTGCAAATACACCTACAATCGCACAGACCGCACCGCAACTACAAAACTGATCAACCACACCAGTGTATGAGATGCCTCCAGTGTTCCATTACCAGAGAATGCCAGATCCATCCATCTGGGACCTGTAGAAGTCCCGGACATAACTACAATACTATATCGTCGCGAGAACATGAATCATTAGAGGAGACGAAGAGAAGAAAGATCCAAGTACGGGTGTAGCACAAAGTGTCCGTGACCCGAGTATGGAACGTCCACCAGCGAACGACCGACAGCGTGAGAGGCAGAGCCCCACTCCTCTCCCCACAACAGACAGCTTAGTTCCGACGGCAGCACCGGAAGAGGTTCCGCTTGAACCAGTAGAAGAGACACTGCGAGTGGCACGGTTAGTTCTCCCGTTACGCTGTTAAAGCCATTAACGAAGCTCACCCCTGCGAACTTGACGAGCGCGAGACCGAACGTCGAGTACAGGATGACGGCGAAGTAGGTATTCTGCCGTGAGACGAGACGCTGCTCGTCCGCGGCCTCGTTGCCAGTCTCAAGACCGTTCAAGTTCTGGACCGCGACGGCAAGACCAGCGTTGGTGAGCATCCAGAACGCGACGAGACGCGTGCGGAACGTCTTGTTCTCGTCGTCCATCGTCGGCTTCTCGATCACCTCCTTCGTCTCGAGCTTCGTGAGCGCACGCGTGACGGTCTCCTTGAACGTCGCGTCCAGGTCCTCCTTGTCGCGCGTGGTGTCCTCGACGACTGCGACCTCTGCATCCTTGGTCTTCTTGGACGAGACTGAGGGCAGCGCCTCGGCTTTGTCGCTACCCTTGGTACCCCATGAGACGTCGTGCAAGTTGCAGAACGCGTAGACGTTGAGGACGTTTGTGAAGCTGGGCGCGAGGCACAGGTACTGGCCCATGCTGGACACAATGTGCCAAGGATCGCGCTGTAGATCTGTTAAGTGAAGTGTTGCAAACTAGAGGGCGGGTCACGTACGTAGAGGAGCGAGGCGATCAACCAAAGACCGAAAGTCGACAACATGGCAGCGATAAGTGCACCGATTGGCGGCTTGAAGAACGAGATGATGATTTGTGACGTAGTTTCCTTGGCCAACTGCTTAGGGATATTCTGAGGAATGAAAGGTGTGAGCGAAGACTCCTGCATAGAAAACGGCCTCATCTACCTTGAACGCGACCACCGTCAATGCCCAGGAGCACACGATGAGATAGACGGCCAAGAAGCCATATACCCTGAAGAGTTGTGTTAATTGAGAGTGATGTAACAAGTGGAAAACAGGCGTACCAGAGGGTAATGTTGTATGTCAAGCGTTCTCCCTTTGGCCTATTACCTAGCGCCAGCACAAACTACATGGAATCAATAAACGCTCACGACGCATTGATACTCAACCTACCTGGAGAGCAAGGAAGGCGAGGTAGATCCATTTGAGAACAAGGTTGATCCAGTGAGTCTACCAGGCGTATTAGTGACAGGTTCCCGAGATAACCTCAGCGGACTACTCACGATGGTGGCCGTGCCGAAGAAGATGATGCCTTGACCAGGTAGGAGGTCGATGATGATAGCGAACGTGAGCCAGATGTTCGCCAGCGCGAACCACGAGAAGATCAAACTGAAGATGTTGTACTATTCCCGCTGTCATAAGTCGCACGCTCTATCAACGGTTTCAGCTATTAAACGTACCAATGCCTGGATGTGGAAGAAGAACATGCGAATGATGCCGTGACCGGACCTGTAGAGCTTGAAGAAGTTGACGATAGCATACTGTTCCCAGATTGTGAGAAGACGTGTGAGGAGCAGTCACAGGAAGGGTATTTACCACCGACGCGGCGAAGGAACCGTTCAGCCAACGGCGACGCTGACCGATGAGCTCCGCAGCAGACTCCGGTACGTCGGTCTCTGCCTTACTCGGCTTGACGTACGTCAGCGTCCACTTATCGTTTGCCTTCGCGACCAGCTCGAAACACAGGATACGATCCTCAGCCAAGAACATGTTCTTCGTAAAGATGTTCATGCCGTAGATACCCTTCGGGCCGAGACGGTCAGCCAACGAATGGTCTCCATGGAAGTACTGCTCAAGTGGCCTTCCAAGGATAGCACGGAATCGGTATGCTGAAAAGGCACCGGGCAACACGGAGACATAACCGAAACTGCTCTCCAGTGGCTTGTCTGGACACATTTGGAGGTCAATACGGCTGTTTGGAAAGCATATACTGGCAACGCACCAAGAATGTTTGACATCTTGTACTCGAAGTTCTGGGCGGCCACCAGAGGGTTGAGCAGCTTCCTGCCACCCTCAATCATCGCATGAATCTCTCCGCAGCACCCGCCAAGATTGGGGTCGTTGTAGAATGCCTCCCACAGGTAGTAGATAGACTTGCGCCCAGGCTTCGTGCCCGCATCAATCAGGACACAGATCTCGGGCTATTTCTAGAGTCAATGCATGTCCAATCGACGCAGGGAAGGGACTGCGCGCACCTCAAGCATCTTACCAATAGCGTTGAACAGCCAACGATGGGAGTTGATCTTCTTCTGGTTCTTCGCCTTGATCACCAGGATAATTTGGACAGGTACTAAGTTGTTGGGATCTTCGGCGTGAGGTACTACCAACTGGGGCGTGGCGTCGACAGACAGTTGCGTCGTATACTGTCAGGTAGTTAGCAACCGACATCTAGTTTCATGAAAGTGATGGCAATACCTCGAATATGTGAGCGACGGTATCCTTGCCATCAACCTGCTTTTTCATGACACCATCCTGGTACACTCCGACGGTGGCGAGAATGTCCAGTACAGTCTTGTCCATAGGCTCAAGACCATCAATAATAAGAGCGACAGTGATCTTCTGCCAGCCGGGTACGCCCTCCTCCGCGGAGCGCCGCCAGTACTTCGACTGCTTCGTCTTGCAAATATCACGAATGTTGAGCATGACACCGTGCAGGGTCCGAGCATACAGCGTCTTATCCTCGTTATACGAGGTGACCGCAATGAGCAGCTCGGTCTGTCGGTTGTACATCTTCGTGCGCAGACTGTAGCCATTGGCCTCCGAAAAATCGTCCGGGTCGCACGTAGCGGCCGTGTACCGCATGTGCCTGCGGAGGCGTCAGAAGACAAGCGCCGGACGGCTTGGCGACAGCCACTCACGAGAACTCAGTGGACTTGCTGTTCTGCCACTTTGCCTCAATGGCGGAGAACACAGGACTTGGGACAGGGTATTCCGCGATGAAGTTACCCTTCGTTAGCTTGACCTTACGGGTGACACCACGCTTGATTGTCTGACGGCGTCTCCATTGAGACTCAACGCCTCCCGAAGAGGTCGAGGCAACCGAGAGCGGGCGATTGCCGTACGGGTCCCCGTACGAGTTCGGATCGAATTGACTGCAGACACAGGTTCAGAGTCGAGCGCGGGGTTACTGCGGCAACAATTTGCACTCACGCAGGCGGGTACAATCCCCCAGCACCTCTATTCAAAGGGAGCTTCTCCTCCTCGTCCTCATCATATTGGTCAAGCGTGCCGAATTCATTCGGGAATGAGACGACGCTGTCCATCGGAGTGGGCATCGTAGGAGCCGCCGCGAAGTTGATCTGCCGCGGACGGTCGGCGAAAGGATCGTTCAACGTGGTCTCATCCGCGAGGGAGGGCGAAGAGGACAATGAAGGAAGGGTGGGGCGATCGTCCTGGGGCATGTCGTCTAAGTCGGCGGCGCGCAGTGAGGCGGAGCGACGGTCGTGGGGAGGTCGTGAGCGGGCCTGCCGTGGACGGTGGAGAGTGGTGGAAGTTGTGCAGGAAACCTGAGGTGAGTGTTCTTGTACCAGCGCGGCCTGAGCGCCCTAACATCGCCCCCGCCGGGTGTGATCAGACTCCTGCCACCCCTGTTCAGAGGCGATGCCGTGACGCGGCATCTATAATTGCCACCATGTCTCTCCTCTTTCCAGGCTTTCATTCGTCCCTCCTCCTTTCATCTGAGACCACTCGGCCATATACGTGTTCAAGTTGCCTTCTTGCAATTACCATCGTTGATGAAGAAAACAAACTCTATCTGCGCATGGAAGCCTCCCATCGAGCGGCTGGCTGTTCAAGGTGCTAGGTATGCTGCGGACGAAGTCCGCGCTCCGAGCCGCTACGGTTTTGGGGTATGGCAACGAGTGCCCGTACAGGGTGGAGTATACCACCGGGGTGTCAGGGGGTGTGCAAACACCGCTCTGCCACGGTTTCAAGCGTACTCATGAAGATGATGGGCGCACAAAAAGACGTGCTTCTGCGAGCCTCATGTTCAGCCTCTGCAGCGCCAACGGATTGTCCGTTGATCATCCCTACCATACGCCGTCTCGCAGCTATGCTCTACGAACGCGTGTACGCCCCGGCTCCTCTGCTGTCTCAAGTCCTACGAACTGCCTTTGCATGCAATAGGTAGTGATCTCCCGATCGATCTGCTGTTGAGATCTATAGCACTTGCACGGGGTCCGGTTTCTCCGGGAAATAGGTATTGGCGCCCACGCTTCGGCCACTCATTCATGTCCTTTCCCCGGACTCACGGGCGCGCGACTTGGTGACCGAGCCGGTACCTGTACGGGGATAGGCCCAACCTCCTCTTTTCCTTGCTTCAACGACCTTGAACAAGCGACAAGGACGAAGGACACTTCACCGACATGGTCTCTACTTCCAAGCTTCCTGTCGTGCTTTACCAGTAAGTAGACATTCAGCTGGATACATAACCCCGCGCGGGATTCAGGCTGAGGACAAATGGGTCGTCATCGTGCCCAGTTATGACGCTTCTCCGTTCGCAACAAAGGTCAAGAACCTGCTTACGGTAAAGCGGATTCCACACCTGCGCGTGGAGGTATGTTGCCTCTACTCTCTGATCCGCCCATGCGGATATCCGACTGCGTTTGTACGATATTGCACAGGTCACAACCACTTTGCCTCGTCCCGACCTCGCCGAACGCCTCGGTGTGACTTACCGTCGAATACCGGTGCTTGCTATAGGCAAAGACGTCTACTGCGATAGCAGCCTCATCGCTGCAGCTCTCGAACGTCGCTTCCCGCCGGCCGCAGGCCATCCCACGCTCTTTCCCGCGCGGAAAGGTGGAGGCAAGGCAGACACGGGCATGATCAAGGCCCTGTGTATGACCTACGCAGATCGTGCGCTGTTCCCGCTGGCGGCGGAGAATTTGCCATACAGAAAGTTCACGCCGGAATTCGTGAATGACAGGAGCGCGGTATGTCTTTTCGTCGCGTTTCGGCTATGTCGGTCCAGCATTGATGGTCTTGGTAACAGTGGCTAGGGAAGAAGATTGACCCCGCTGCTCTAGAGGCCAACCAGCCTGTCGTGAAGAGCTGGCTGGTGTCCCACCTCGTACGTTCGTCCAAACCGCGTGTTGTTCCTGGCATTTACGATGCCACGCTGTGTAGGCACTGCTTGAAGAACAGCTCGCAGACGGCCGCGAATGGCTCATGGACACGGAGACGCCTGGCTTGGCGGATCTCACAGTCCACTTCTCCTGGGCGTGGATGCAGCAGTTCCGGTCGCTGAGAGACCTCTTTGACCGCGCCAGGTTCCCTGCGAGCATCGCGGTACGTCTAGCCTGCTCGTCATTTCCGCAGCCCCGGATTTAAGGTGGCTTCAGTGGATCACTCGGATGTCCGAGTACGTTGCGAAGGCCGGCTCGCAGCAGAAGAGCGTGCTGGACAATATATCCGGTGCGCAGGCTGCGGAGATCATTTGCTCATCGGAAACGGAGGACCCGAAGATCGTCGGGTTTGACGCCGTGGAAGCTGCTCGCCTGGGCTTGAAGCAGTATCAATATGTCTCTGTCACGCCTTCGGACAATGGTGCGTATGGCTCAATCGTTCAGCAGACACCATCTAACGCATCATATGAACAGGCAAGATACCGACTGTCGGCAGACTCATCTCATTGAACCACGATGAGGTCGCAATCGAGACCCAGGGTTCTGCTGGAACAGTATACTGTCACTTCCCTCGACTGAACTTTGTGGTCAAGCCCGAGGCGGCTGGGAGCGCGAAGCTGTAAGATCGCTATTGACATATGTGGATATCTGGAAATTGGATAACACGTGTGGAGTTCCTGGCTATTTAACGTCGCAGCCACCCTCTCCTTGTATTAGTAGAACGCTTACCTTCTACCTGTGAAATCGGAAGACAGTGCTAGCGCTTCCCGCAGTTGCGCAGAGCTGCGGTGCAAATGGTGACATGAACTGTGGACTATGGTTTGTTCGCGGCGTGCAACTGCGCACAAGGAGCCAACATTCGTCGAGACTGCCGACATGCCCGGCCCGGGGCGAGCACATGGGCGCCTAGCAGATACGCGTCGGAGGAGTTGCTGGAGTCGCGCCCTTCCAGCACAGGATCCTTGCAGCGCACCGCCAGGCTCGTCCTCTCCCCGCCACACCTGTGAAATTGGGTAGAGTCTCTTAGTCCCACAGCTGACAGAGCAGACCGTCCAGGCAGTGCACGAAAGGCAATGTCGACACCCAACGCCCCCGCGCGGGCTGCCGCGCCAGCGAACGGCGGAGCGGCCGGCCAGGAGGAGAGCCCCGCTCGCAAGTTCTTCGCCATTGCGCAGGTGCGTCTACCACAGTCCGAGAGTTCGACGCTGTACCCTGTGCCATTCTGACGGCGTTGATCACTCGCGCGTAGCAAGTCGTGCTGGCCATCGTTGTGTCTCAATTGGGTACGCAGCATCATCTCGTCTTATTTGTCCGATGAGGCGCGCTGTGCTGAGCGTTGTCCGCGTCATCCGTGTCCTTGGGTTGTAAACCGGTCGGTCGGTCTGTGTGCTTTGCATGTGTAACACGGCACAGTCAGCAAGTTCTTTGGTGCGAAGCAGCAGCAACCGCCGGTCAACCCGACTGCGTCACAAGCGTCCGTCCCCCAAGCCAATGTCCCCGGACAGACCCCTGGTCCTGTCGCAAATGCGGTCCCTACGCAGGCGGCACCTTTATGGCCTCTGGGCATTCCCCTCGCAATGCACGTGCATTTGTCGACATCCCCGACTGGGGACGTCTTCTCGAGTAAGTGGACGTCGGGGTATAGGCAGGATCAGGACGCGGGCCTCCCGAGCTTGGTGTGGAACAACATCACGTTTGGCGACTGGAATGAGAAGCGGGTCGCGGACTTCACGGTGAATCTGCCTCCGGTGAGTCGCCGTTGGTTATTACTGGTCGGGACGGGTTCCAATGTGATGCGTTGCAGAGCGTGCAAAACAACGGGAGCTTGTGGGCAGACGTTTTCCTAGTCCGGGACGGGGCCAGTCCAGACCCCTCGGACGAAACATTCGACCCGAAATCTGTACACCATGTTCGGACAAGTATGTGCGCTGTCTCCCTATACTTTGAATAAAAGCTGATGCTTTGGCAGTGCTCACGAAGTATATGCCCAAAACCAAGATCCGGAAGGAGAAGAACCTGCTTGGTGGAAGCACAGACGGGCAAGAAACGGACGATACGGAGGAGGTTCGTTCTCATGTGGATATGGTTCGCCGATATCGCTCACTATATGCTTCCAGCTGCAGGGCGATATTATCGTGTCCCACTGGCATAGCGTTCGTGCATCCCCTCCGTCATATAGTTCCAACCTCGAGACTGACTCCCTGCTAGAACGTGACTTTGGCTCTGATTTCCGACAACCCCATCATACCTTTGCAGCAAGTCNCAACCCGCCGCGGCGAGATGTAAGTGTCCCATCCGCTTCTTGCCATCATGCCAGAATTTCGAGCCGCTCATCTGCGTGCGTCACAGACATCGAAGTGACACCGCAACGCGATGCGGCCAACCGCCTGCTGTACAAGCCCATCATCTTCCCGAACGAGTTCTGGCACCTGCGCTCGCAGTACGTCGAGATCAACTCGACGACGCCGAGCGTGCCCCTGCAGATCGAGTTCCAGCCGATGTCGTACTGGAAGTTCACCATCTTCGCGGCGCTGACCCAGAGCTTCGCCGAGGCCGCGCAGCAGCAGGGCGCGACGTCCGGCGCGGAGCTGGACGAGGTCAAGCGCATGCTTGTGGAGACGAACCCGTACTTCCTCGCGCTGGCCGCGTTCGTCAGCATCTTGCATGTGGTGTAAGTGATCCCTTCCAGAGCTTTGTGAGGAGGCTATGAATGCTCATAGCGCTGTCATTTCTACAGATTCGAATTCCTCGCGTTCAGCTCCGATGTATCGCACTGGCGGCACAAGCAAGAACTCGTTGGCGTCTCTGTCAGGTACGCACCTCACCAATAATCCTCCGCAATACATATAAACTGTCTATACTCACTGCATACTTTAGAACTGTGCGTCGCACTGGTGCATCAACCTCCTTCGGTTTGCAGACACTGACTACCTTTTAATAGATTGTAACAAACGTCGTAGTCCAGACGATCATTCTACTTTATCTCATCGACAACAGTGAGCAGACCAGCTGGATGATCCTCATGGGTTCCGGTGTCGGTATCATAATCGAAGCCTGGAAGGTGAGTGCAGCGCGTTACAATCGTATATCTGGACTGAAGCTAGATCCTTGGATAAGATCACCAAAGCAGTTGATATCAGCTTAGCGGCGTCGCCTGCGGGCTCGTGGCTGCCGTACAAGATTGAGATTAAAGGCAGGTTTGATATAAATGGCGTCTAGTAGCACGTAACTGAGGAGGTATGCAGACAAGCATGTCCTGAGCGAGGACGAGAAGAAGACGCAAGAGTACGTCTTCATACTCACGAGTGTGGTTGTGAGGGCACAACTTGACATAACGTGCGCGACAGATACGACAAACTTGCGTTCCGCATCGTCGCCTACTTCACCATCCCTTGTTTGGCGGCGTACACGGTGTATTCCCTGCTATACGAGACGCACAGGGGTTGGTACTCCTTCGTGATTTCGACCTTGACGTCATTCGTGTATATGTTCGGTTTCGTAAGTGATTGTGAACTGCACGCTCATGCGATGGAAGGCTGAAGTTATGACAATGTGTCTAGGCCCAACTGATTCCCCAGCTCATCATCAACTACAAGTTGAAGAGCGTAGCGCACATGCCGATGAAGGCCATGGTGTACAAGACGCTGTCAACGGTGAGTATTACATACTGTCATGGTACGATATGCGCTCATGACGTCCTCGCAGGTTGTCGACGATCTTTTCGCGTACGTCTCGTCTCGCTGTAGCCTCATTGTGGTCGACTGGCACTAACATGGCCACACGCAGTTTCTGTATCAAGATGCCCATTCTCCACCGCTTGGCGTGTTTCCGCGATGATGTTGTATTCCTTGTCTTCTTGTACCAGGTAAGCCACCGAGATCGCTCAATATGGAACACGACTGATCGGAGCTGCCACCACAGCGGTGGATTTACCGAGTTGATCCCAATCGGGTGAACGAGTATGGCCAGGTGATGGCGAAAGATGTGGATGAGGCTGAAGGCAAGGAGACGAAGGCGGAGTCGAAGAAGGACCGATGACAGGGCGTGCTCATGGATGGGCTGAGGGGAGACGGCGTATACGAGTGCTATCTCGGCCGGAGCACCAGGATCGAGGCGTATTTTGGGAGATGGTCTGCATATTGGGTATACGGGATCTGGTTGTAGGGAGAGTGATGATAGATCGGATAGAGGCGAATACACTTGAGTCGCTTGGAGAGGATGCCGTAGAGCGTCGCGTCAGAGATGGATGGGGAGGGGCCCATGTGGCCGACTAGAGGAGGGGCTGTGTGTGTCTGCAGGTTGCTCAGCTGACCACGCGCAGGCCGGTGATAACGCCAGGCTGAGGAGTCGAGGAGAGTGTTCRRCTGGTTGTTGCGCTCGACGGACATACGGGCCGAATCCGGGGAGGNAAAAATTGGCGCTGGGGCCGGGTGACTCTGAGTGACTGCAGCCACCGCCTTCTCCTTCTCCTTCAGCCTTCCACATCTCCTCAGCCGCCCGTCTCTCCGTTCCTTCCTCCATCTCCCCGTACGTCCTCCTCTTTCCCCTTCTCATCGCCCCCTTGCTCACATATACGTCCCTCCACCTGCCAGCTCGTCGGACGCTCTGTGCTCTGCTATGGCCGCCAATGGCCAGGCCCCAAGTAAATACGCATGCAAATGCTTGAACCTCCGCATACACGCCCAACCCACCCAAGATACCCCGCCCCCGGTCGAGGCCGGCTTCGTCGCCGTTCATGTCGGCGACCAAGGGATCCGCGTCGTATGTGACGTCCACCCCTTTCAGCACTCCCGCAGCCCATTGATCATCCCGATATTAAGGCGCACCCAGAGGTCACCCTCAGGAGCCGCAGCAAGCCCGTCCCTGACCCCGATTTGTCCTCCAACGAGTTGACACGCTACACCACAGTGACATGCCTCGTCTGCGGCCTTCCCACCTATCGTGTCCTGCAGCGCATCACCCCCGACCTGATCAGCGAGGTTGGTCCACTCTTGCCCACAGACGACTGGGCCGAGAAGGAGACCGTCAAGAGCGCCACCGGCTGGCTTGAGGTCTATCAGGGCTGCCTTGTGAGTATCGTATCCTCATGACTGGATATCGTGCTGCTCCACGGACCCTCGGTCGATATCGTGCTTTGAGCGGTACCGGTATCGTGCCATGGTCCGTCTAGTCAGCGGAACCTGGCGTCTATGTTGCTTTTCTAGCACGATTAACCATATATCACGCAGACCGACGACGAAATAGCTCAGACGGAATCTTCGCCAATGTACTCAAGCATATTCTCTATTGTCCTACCCGGGCCCAAGCCACCTTCCGCAAGCGATGCGGAAAAGGACGATAGCACGCTCAATGTTCCTGACGCCAGGGGTCCTTCGGAACAAAGCAAGCGGCATCTACCTGACCTTCCTCCTCTTTTCCTTCCCCCACCCTTCACACCGTCCCATATCGTCTTCTCACACTTCTCCGCGCTCGCCACCGAGCGATCGCAGAAACTGCGTGACGAGGCTGAGGAATACATCGCCCAAGTTACTCAGCAGAAGGTGGTGGAAATCCGCAAACAGGAGGCCGCCATGAAGGAGGAAGTCAACCTTATCTGGAGCAAGTTCAGGGACAGCGTGCGGTTGGTCGAGGAGACGGGCTTAATGACCAAGAGCGCATTGCCTCTGCGGCGCCGAGGCAGCGTCTCAGGCCATACGAGGACTGTCAGCTCACCTGCCCCGGCGACTTCCGCCTCTGTACGCGTCAGCACTTTCGTGCCAACACCTAGCCCACCACCCAGGATTCCCTCCAGCAGCCGCGCGCCTGCCCCATCTGCCCTCTCGGCCTCCTTGAAGACCTCTGGCTTCCATCATCCTGACGCTCAGAAGCAGGTCAATGGCAGTGTACCTGCCGCCCGCCGTTCGCTGGACTTTGGGCCGCCGGATCGCGCGAGGGCATCACCTACGCGTCCGGGCTCGTCACGCGCAGAATCACTCTCGACCGCTTCCTCACGGACTGTGGCGATTCCTGTGGACGCCGAAGCGAGCATCCGGGAGGCATACCGCCGTGAGATCGATGAGAGCAAAGATGTGGCGACCAGCTTCCGCTACGTCATGGATCTGGAGGCGCAGATGGAACAGAGTCGTCTGGATGCAGAAGAGGAGGAGCACGTTTCCCCTCCAGTCGCATCCACGTCTCAGGCCGCAGAAACCGCCGTGGCCTCCACCAGCCGTGGACGCTCACCTCGCGTACACAAGAGCGCTATCAAGCAGGCTCAGCCCGCTGAGCAGCCCAAGTCTGAAGAAGGAGCGAAGTCCGCTACTGCTGAAGATAACAAAGAAGGTGCCAGCAAAGGCAAACGCAAAGTAACATTTGATGTCAAGCCCGAAGTCGCTATCATCAAAGACGAGGGAGAGGCGGGTACGGATTCTGAACAACGTGCGCACCCAGTCAGTGTCGAAGGTCAGTGGCGATGCACATTTTCTATTTCTCTCTTCAGAAGAGAAGTTCAACGGCAAAATTCACAGATCCCATCTTCGACATGGACAATGAAACCGACCAGGCCTCCGACACTCGCATCGAAGTTCCTACGGAGCAGCCGAAAGCGAGCACGCCTACTAGCGCTGACCGTCCGCGGATATCGCACAGAAATCCTCACAGGCGGACTTCGAGCAACACAGGCCTTCCGCCCATGCTGTCGTCGTTACGCCCAGCATCACTCCCCGCACCGTCCGCAATGCGTCCTCCCGTGCGTCAGCCGCCGCCTCCCCTGACAGAATCGTCCGAACGACCACGGTCGCTGCGGGAGTCCTTGATGGCAGCCGAGGCGAACAGCTCGCGCTCCGAAGCCGCAGAGCGGGCCATCGAGATCAGACCCCAGCAGCCGCACGAGGACGAGTCTGCGCCGACGGANCCGCGCGAGGCGGAGTTCCTGCGACTGGTCGCGGCGAGCACGCCGAGNCACCGGAGCGCGTGGAAGAAGAACAGCAAGGCGTGGCAGATGTTCTTGAACGGGCGCGAGCGCAGGGCGAACGAGGTCGACCCGGAGCGGATAGCGGAGGAGAGCAACTATGCGGTGATGGACGACTTCAACCCGCAGTCGCATCGGAGGTTCAATGGCATCGCGGACAGCGACGTCACCGATGAAGAGGAGGACGGTGCGTTCATCCACCATTAATACCACCGATAATTGTTATGCTAACGTATCCTGACACAGACAACAAGTGGATCAGCGACATCGCCCGCTCCCCTGCCATCCCCATAGGCCCCCTCGGGCGGGGGATGAAGATCTCCTCATACCAGCCCAAGACGTCGCTCCCCGAGCGCCCCGTCAGCGGCCTGCGCAACGGCACGTCGTCGTCGTTGTCCGCGCGGCGCGCTTCGTACGCGGAGCGGCCACGCTCGATGGACCCGGGCGCGCTCGACTTTGCGGTCGACGCGGATGCCGGGGACGATGACGTCGAGAGCGACCCGGAGACGGGCGGTAAGGCGCGCCAGCGCGCGTTGAAGATCCTGAAGGCGCGCGAAGAGATCCCTGCGGCCGGTGAGTGTCCTCCCCTCTCCCAAACGGTGCATGGCTGACGGACGGTCGCGCTCGCAGGCATGTGGAGAAGTCTGGCCTGAAGCACAAGATGAAGATGATGAAGACGAAGATGCTGATGCTGATGACATACGAATCCGAACGCTGTGTCGCAGAGCAGACACTGACAGTGTGTGGCAACCCGATCGCCCCGACCGAATGACCGATATATATACTCTAGTATTACATCGTAATCGCCTCCCTAGGCCTTCGCTGGCAGGCCTCTTCCGCGCCCGCCGTTCACGTTGTTGTAGTCTTGCATGATTGAGTATGTAGTCGACCCTCGCCCTCGCCCTTGTCCAAGCCATATCGAGCCATCGTACGTAGTAGTATTCGACCCCCGCCGCGTGCGGCGACAAGCCCTCAAAGCCTCCTCTACCCGCTCTGTATTCCGCTATCTACCTGCTCTGTACATACCTGTATCATTACTGTGCTGACTGTGCTGCACCAGTCCCAATCGAAGCGTGTTGTTGTGTGTTCGAATTCTACCACGTACGACTTTGCACCGAAGCGTCGAGAGTGGGGGTGTCGTTGTAGAGCAGTACTACTCGTAGTAAATTTCTGACGGCGAAGGCGGGAAAGGAGAGTGGAATCGATTATGGTGGTCTATACGAGTAAATAGGGGGGAACTTTTGGCTACATGTACGTCTGTCTAACTGCGGGCAGTCCGTCAGGATCAGGTGAGAGGGGGGAGTGACCAGCCGTGAAATCCATCTACGGAGACGGCATCTCTATATCGTAGAGTTTTTGAACCACACCGCTCAGTCGGGGCCCATCACCTCGCCGGGGTGCTTTTCGTGGCGGACGAACGACTCGACCTTGGACTCGTCGCCAGTCACGCCGAGGTCGGCCTCCTCCTGCTCCCGCTCCATCTCCGCGATCGTCTCCTGCACGCACTTCGCGCACTCGCACTTGAAGCGCCAGCCGCGCGCGAGCTCGATGCGGCGCCGGCGGCGCGCGATGCCCGCGTCCTCGCCCTCGGGCGCGGAGACGTCGACCCAGGCCATCGTGAGCTCGTCGCCCTTTTGGATCGGGCGCGTCGCGACGAGGTGGAGCTCGTTCGTGCCGTTCGGGAAGACGGGCTTCGTGTTCGGGTCGCACGAGTGCGCGGCCTGGAACGGGTGTGGTTGTTTGTGAGCAGGGTGCGCTGTACGGGAAAGACGGGAAGGGAACTCACGTAGGACGTGACGACGTAGATGCCGCTGCCGACCTGGCGCACGGTGCCGTGCGGGGTGCGGGTGCGCTCGAGCTCCTCGGGACGGTCGCTCTTGACGGGCTGTGGGGCCGATGTAAGCTACCTACTGAAACAGAGAGGCAAGGACGAGATGTACCCTATCGTCCCGACCCTCGCCAAGGACGACACCGATGGCATTGTACTCCATTTTCCCAACAAGAGCCGCATGGCGCTCTTCCGTGACAGACTGCTCTACACCAGGCAGCGCCGAACCAAGGACGGCGCCGAGTAGCTTGACTTCCTCGTTGGTGATATGGCCCTCGACGAAGCGCAACCGCTCGACATGGTCGCCGATGTTGTATTTCTCCTTGCCGTCAGACATGTTCTCAAGCTCCTCCATGAGCGCCTTGGGCTTGTTGCTGAGCAGCTTGACGGTCTCGTGCGCGATCTGCTTGGCGACGAAGCGCGCGGCGAGCAGGTTGGCCAGCTTCGACTTCTTGATGTACTCTGTCCAGGGTGCCTGTGCCTTCTTGCGCTGCTCAACCGTGAGTGCGCCCATGCCGTTATCGAGCTCCGGAGGAAGGACGGGGTCAAGGCCAAACAAGATATTCTGCCACGCAAGCTCCGCGTCGTTCTTGCAGTCCTCGGAGCAGTACACAGAACCAAGCGTGTCGTGCTCGGGCTTGACCACCGAGTCCTCCTCGATGGCGCGGAAGCAATACGAGCAGTGTGTGCCTTTGCCTTCCAAGTCGTCGTCGAGCGCGGAAACGACCGGGTGTTCCTGCGGATCGCACATTGAGAGGTAATTCAACCGAACAACAAGCGCTGTGTTACCGTGTAGATGACATCGCCGGGCATGAAGTCCTTCTCCGCGACGAGGATCTTCTTGGCTGCCTGATTAGCTTGGGGAGGCCCGAGCTGGACGGACACATTCATTCTCTTCGGAGGGAAGTGATCATAGTAACCTATCGCGCACGCGCCACCCGATAATCTTAGCCAACGCTCCGTTCACTTTTCGAGACCAACGCTCACCTTCGATACGGGCGACCGTCTACGCAGCGAGAGACATAGAANGGGGGGAGAAAGTGCGTATATTAGGATCTGATGATGGCAGAGCACAAGCAGAGCAGAGGAAATGAGATAGCGTGCAGCAGCGTATAAGCGGCATTATAAAGTCGTGCTATCGATAGAGTGATCTCAAGGGGCCGGTTGGCTCCCCGGGTCCGTGAGTCTATCCCATTCTTGAGACGACGTCTCTGACGGAGGACCTGTCCTCGTCGGGCTCGTCTCCTCGTCCCCAGGACCCTCATGCTGCTTCTCCGATGAAGAGGCGCCACTCACTTCCGCATTCACCAGTTCCATAAAGATCTACGAGCAGTCAGTAAGTTTGGCCTCGCGAGGTGTACATTTGCACATACCTTGAAGATCGGACCAGGGAGAGTTTGCTGAAGCATCATGATGTACTCCACAGGGGANGGGGTAGACACGCAGGGCGCGGAAGAACGCCGCCGCAGCCGGGAGGTAGAAGGCAGGTCCTGCAACATGTGTTGAACAACACGCCTCTGAAAGACCAGCACGATGGAGAACATACCTTGCTGAGCCAGCTGCTCACCGACCTGAACCTGCGTGATGAAGTACGACTCCTTCTCATCCGGTGTGGCGGGGAGCTCCTCCGCCTGAATTTTGAGGATGGTCGCCTTGAGCTCAGCAGGGTTGACCGCAGAAGCAGCCTCAGCCTGTGCTTGGGCCTGCTGGGTCTGCTTCGTCACCTTCTTCTTCTCCTTCCCTGTGGTGGGACCAACGTCAGTGAGGCTGCCGCGAGGACAAAGGCCGGACGTGAACCACGTACGCAGTTTCTTGCGGAACTCGGTGTCATTCCGCCGCTTGTAGTCGAAGTACACGGCGTACGCGACAAGGCCGCCGAGGACCGTGACGGCCGCGACGGTGAAGATGGTAGACGTCCGAGCGGAGGACATGGTCGTCGGTGGAGAGGAGAATTGTGCCAGCCTTTCCGCTTTCGCCAGCGTCGGAGAAGGCCGAGTCAACGGTGCACGTGCACTCATCAAGGCGTCACTGCGATGCGCGTCTATCTGTGGACTGCGGGAACTTGTGCAACGGTCCCAGGCCCAGCTCGGTATTCAAATATTCGCACTTCGCTTCCAACGCTCGTCGCTGCGGACTGCGAGGCCGTGCGCTATATATCCAGGACAATTCTACAATCAACCAGCGACAAGGCGTCGTCCCAATCTCCCAGCTTCCCCTCCTACTCCTCAGAATGGACCAAGCCAAACGTACCACCAACATGAAAGACCTTGAAGATGCGTTCATCAAGGTTACCTTCGAGGAGGACAACGTCGGAACTGGACCGCAGGCTGATCTGAATGCCGACGATCCCTTCTATGATTCCTGGGTAGACCAGGGTGGGTTGCACACTCGTGGCTCAAGTGGTGGACTTTACGAGCTGGGCATTATATTGACTTGGTGACGGCAGCGTCTGGCAAGTTCGCGGATCCTGCACAATTCGGGTCCGTTCACTTGCTCTCGTGACGAGTCGAAATATTGTGCTCAACCCCTCACAGAGCGAGGCAGTTGCGCAAGCTGTATCCCGACCACTCCATTGTGGCTGCCTACGATGGGAACATCAACATTCTAGGCTTCCCCGGGGCCTTTGCTCAACCTCTTTCCCCGGCGGATATCATCAGCACTATCCACTTTGTGCCTCTGGCCAGGCGTCTCTCCAGAGTTCCCGGCGTCCTCGTTGACAGCATCTCATTCGGGGCTTTCAACCTGGCTTGGGACGTACGTTGCGGCGTTATATCGCACGATTCCATAATGTTGACCCATTTGAGCAGAAGTATGACTTCTTGCTATACGTGATCAGAGTAAGAGGTCGAAGACGCTATCATACGGGAGCATAACTGATGTGCAGCTGTCAGTATCCCTTTGGCTTCGGTCAGATGACCCAGCACTTCATTCTACACAAGGGGCCCGAGGAGCCTGCCCGGTCGTTCTTGATGGCTGCCGGTGCATGGAGCGACCAACTCCATGACGAAGTGCTTGTGTTCGATAACGGCTTCTGGCAGAAGAGCCACTCCTTGTGGGCTGAGGTGCAAAAGGCGAACTGGGCGGACGTCATCTTGAAGGAAGAGTTCAAGAGCGCGCTCAAGAAAGATCTATTCGGTTTCTTTGACTCCGAAGAGCTATACAAGTCTCTCGCCATTCCGTGGAAGGTTCGTGGGTATGGCTGGCTGATCTGACGAGATGTTAATCACGACGATACAGCGTGGAATCATCAYGTACGGCCCTCCAGGTTAGTGTGGTTGCGACCGTGTTTCATTGCTAGTATTAATGAGCTGTGTCAGGCAACGGCAAGACAATCAGTATGAAGGCTGTGATGAAGGACTGTGATGCACGCGGCTACGCGCCTCTGTACGTGAAGAGCTTCCGCTCATGGAGGGGCGAGGAGGGCTCTATGTCGGAGGTCTTCTCCAAGGCTAGGCAGATGGCACCCTGCGTCTTGATCCTCGAGGACCTCGATGCACTCATCAACGATGGCAATCGGTCGTTCTTCTTGAATCAACTGGACGGTTTGGAAGGCAATGACGGCATACTGCTCATCGGTACCACCAACCATTTCGAGCGGCTTGACCCCGCTCTCAACAATCGTCCGAGCCGCTTTGACCGCAAATAGTGAGCTGACRACCGTACCATGCGTCYGGGCGGCCATCTCTAACACATTCCTAGCCTGTTCGACGACCCTGACGAGGAGGAGCGCACGCTTTACATCCAGTACTGGCAGAACAAGCTCAAGAACAACAAGGACGTCGCYTTCCCCGACAGCTTGGTGAAAGAGGTCGCCGAGAARACTGGCGGCTTTAGCTTCGCCTACCTCAAGGAAGCCTTGTGAGTCACTTATCGGCCCCATCACACTGCCGCAGCTCCCTGACGACTCACACGTATCCAGCGTCTCCTCCCTCGTTCTTCTCGCCGGCCACGACGGTGATGACAAGCCGGAGTTCAAAGACCTCCTATTGGAGCAGGTGAAGGTCCTCCGCAAGCAGCTCGACAAGGACAAGGACACGATGAGGTCATCCGAGGGTGCCCCRTACGTCGCGGCGTTTGCTCGAGGCACGCAAGGCGTTTCTGCGCCGTCCAGCGGCGGGCGGCTGCCGCAAATCGATCCCCGTTCGATTCGGATGGGGCAGCCCTTGGCGCGCATTTGGGACACCTCCGCTTCTACCTCCGCTGGCGTCGCGGCGGGGAGGATGCCTGGTGCCCTGCCCGATGCCCAGCGGGAGGGTTTCAGCGGCAGACGCGATGTGCGCGCCATGGCCTCGGCAGCGGCCGCCCTTGGCCGCTCGTTCATCTCGTGAGCGGYAGGACRCTCGCCATTGGATACGRARTCTCAGGAAATCTCGGATACTCTGCAGGAAGGAAGGATGTATGTATCAATACGGCGACCGTGTACTGTCGCTTCTCATGCTTGTCTGTGATGATACCTGTTATATGCTTGCAGCCGAAGATATCGGTCAGGGTGGGAAAGAGCATCCGCCACTAGATCGAAGAGGCTTAGCTTGCCTTGAAACACTGGTTTGACAACGGACATTTGAAGCCGTGCTCCAACCGCGCACGGTGATACTGGAAGTCGAAGATCTGCAAACTACAATCGAAGTAGATTGCTAGAAGCAAAAAAGGGCCTGGCCGGGAATTGAACCCGGGACCTCCTCCAAATGGTGAGAAACCCTAAGAAGGAATCATACTACTAGACCACCAGGCCACTTGGACGAGGTACTCTATGTCTTGGTATGTGGGTACTGTAGCAGAAGCAGTGCAGAGTGGTCGTGCGTCCTGATTTGGGTTAGATAAGGAACGCAACCGAGGGAGTGGAACGGGAGGACAGCTGGCCCAGTTGTCTCTCGACTCGGTGGGCCACCTTCCTCCCGCAGAACACCATCAGCAATGCAGAACGCTCCATATCTGCTCAAACTCGCCATGCACACGCTCGCTCGGTACGTGCGCCTGCATGCCTCCCGTCGCGTACTCACCCGCGAGCTCACTCCTCCAGTCCTAAGCGTCTCGAGTGATGCGATGCCCATCGTGTGCCCGCGTCCATGCTGTGTAGATCAGACCGGCATCATCTTGCAGGTTTGTTCTTGTTGAGACCGCTCGTACCGCTCGAGAGGGCTGTATGGCCTATCCCAGCGGTCCGGTAACGCTCACCTGCCAACCCCGCCCTCGCTGGAGATGCTCTTCGCCCCAGGCACTGGAAATGCACGACCCACATGCCGTCGCCATCCATTTCCAAACAGACCGCAGACCGGCGTTGGATCCCCGGCGCTCTCGATCCACTACTCCCATAGCCAATCCGTTATATACCCAACGACTCCCTTCCGCGTCTATCAAGTTTGTCCTCGTCGTGTCCGCCTCCTCCTCAGCTTCCGCTCCCGCTCCCGCGTCCAACGCGCGTCGCTCCTTACTTGCCTTCGTCTGACATGGCCCGCCCCGCTGGCCTTTCGCGGCCTTTTGCCGCGCTGCTTCACTTGCTTTGCATTGCTTCTCCGCTTTTTGTCCAGCCTACGCTCGCCGCGATCGCGCTCTCTCCACCCTCTAGCCCTCCCGGCTCAGATGCCAATGTTGTCTACTCCAACTTTTTGGGCATCTCGCTCGAGCTGTCGTTCATAAACTACTACTTTGGTAACACTACGGACCAGATCCCTCAGCCTGTTGTGAAGTATCTCTCTACGCTCAAGGCCCGCGCCTCGGGACAGTCTGTGCGCCTCAGGCTGGGCGGCAACTCTATGGATAGCTCGACCTACGTGCCCGACCAGCAGCAGATCATCCAGTTCACCGACCCCAACGCCAACTCCAACGATCAGCCGGTAGACTATGGTCCCCAGCTTTTCCAGGTCATGAAGGGCATAAGCTCCGCCGTGGGAGGTGCCCAGTACCTTGTCGGTAGGCACCCGGATTCTGAATGATCGAAAAATTTGTCAGCTGACGCCATATGGTTAGGTTTGAGTTTGAGGACGCCCAACAGCACGAACATCCCCCTTCTCGCGGGGGATGCCTCCAAAGCCCTCGGCGACGATCTTGACGCCTTTTTATTGGGAAATGTAATATTCGAAACTACGCTTGCATGAATTATGCATACTCACTTCGACCGATAGGAACCTGACCTGTACACTACCCATGGTAACAGGCCAGGCATTGCAAACTACACTGTGAACGACTACATCGGTGTAAGTGGACGCTTTGTTTTCATTTCTTTTGCGTCATACGGATGCTTATTGGCGGGACGCGTTTTGTAGGATTATCAAACCGTGTTCAACAACCTGCAACACACCCAGCAAGGCGACGTGTTATCAGAGGACAAGATCGCGGGCCCGACCATCTGCTGTTTCTGGGTAAGCTACCCTTTCTCTACTTTCACAGACCCCACCGTTCACATTGCCCCGCGCCACAGGATCTTGCTTCTATCCTTCAATCCGGATGGCTTGATCAGTATGCGGAGCGCCTGAAGTACATCACGCTGCAGCATTATCCGCAGAACAACTGCCAGGGAAAACCTCAGTTCGGCCTGAGCTACTATACAGCGCACGCGAACGCCGTCTCTCTCGCGCGCTGGCAGGACCACGGATTGCAGGTCATCGCTTCGAGCAACAACCGCAAGCCGGTGCTGATGGACGAGTTCAACACGGCGTCGTGCGGTGGYGTCCCCGGCATCTCCGACACCTTCGCCGCGTCCCTCTGGACGGTAGACTACGCGCTGCAGATGGCGACCGTCGGCTACGCGGGCGCATATCTCCACACCCGCGAGCGTGGTGTCACCTACAACCTCTTTGACCCCCCAGATGCGGTCGCTGGCGGCGCAGGTGCCTGGACSACGAACCCGAGCTTCTACGGCATGATCCCTGTCGCCGAGGCGCTCGCCTCCGCCAACGGAAGCCGCGTCGTCGACCTCAACGTCAAGAACTCCATGTCGGACAAGACCGCGACCGTCGCTGGTTACGCAATCTACGATGCCACCGCACCTACCGCGCACAGTCTCGTCGTCTTCAACTTTGCGGACGCATCTGGCGCGACGTCCGACTTCTCCATCGACGCCAGCTTCGTGCCCTCGTCGTCCGACGGCACSGTCACGATCCGGTACCTCACCGCGCCGTCCGTCGCGGAGAAGACGAACATCGCGTGGGGCGGGCAGACGTACGCAGGCGTTGGRGACGGGAACCCCGTCCCRGCGACGTTCCCGAGCARCGTCCCGGACAAGAACGTCTCTTGTTCGGGCGGGTGCACGATCCAGGTCCCCGGCCCCGGTCTYGCTGTCGTCTTCCTCGCTGGCGCCCCTGACTTCTCGGCTGCGGCTGCCACGGGCTCGGGCTCGAACACTGCGGCGAACTCGACGAACAACAGCAGCCCTGCGGAGACGACGACCAAGGGCTCGAACCGCACCAACTCCGGTGCCGCGCCGGTTCTCGGGGACGGCGCGGCGGGCGTCGTCGGGTTGTTCAGCACGGTGGTTGCGCTTGCGCTYGCGGCTATGCTATGATCTTACTTATTTTCTCGGACTGCTCGGTGCCTCAGTTACCTGCACATTTGATATCCCGCGTCATGTTTGTCGTAGTTGTATAGGGTATTTAGGTTCCGCTATCTGAGCTTTGGCTTTGAGGCCAGGGATGGCCGTCGGTCGCTCGTTGTCGAGTTTCGAACTGTTGCATATGTAGTGAGGGACGACCGTGATGGCGTTTGGACTTCGAATTACATCTAGTATATTGTGCTATAGGTGAAATCTTCTGCTTCATATACCCCYACTTTCCCCTGCATCATCAGCCYCGGGAGGCGCGCTACGATCATAGTGCGGACTTCCACCATCGTTACCGTYGGAGGTGCGTTTCTCYTCCCTCCCTGTTCYTGCCTCCTACACCCGCCCCGGYATYCAGACTGTAGGAYCGCGACATTGACCGCGCACTCCCGCAACYGGGCAAACTTCYCGGTGTTCGAGAGCACGCGGTCGACGTCCTCCCACGGGACGTRGTCCAGCTGGGCCGCCTCGGACACGCCGAGCGTGATGTCGACCGTCTCCAGGCACGGCGACACTAYCGCCGCGAGCGCGCCTGGGAAGCAGTACAGTTTCTGCTTGTCGGGCGTGGGAGCGAAGAGGTCCAGCCGGAGCTCGCGGATCGCAAAGTGGCGCAGGCGCGGGGGCGTTGGTGCGGGGCCGGGGTCTTGCGAAGYGCGCGTAATTATTGCGTGCCAAGRCAGGGCCAAAATCTGTKTGTTAGCGAATGGGCGCTGGGGGGAGGGAAGAAGTGAGGGGTGCGCGCTTACGGGTTAGATGGGGTGGGAGACGGTAGACGAGCGTCTCGAGAGCTTCTGCTGAGGATAGGAGTGCTTGGATGTAGTCTTGCGGCGTGTGTGGTAGGGAAATGCCTAGCAAGAACGGCACCAACCCTGTCGAAGAACAGCTGAGCCCAGCTGGTAGCGCGATGTCGAGGGAGACGAGCTTGCGCATGTCGATGTGTCGCGCCGTACATTCTAGTGGATCCAAGCCCTCAGTGCAGTCGAYGGAGACGTGACGGAGCGCTATGGCGTTGTATGTCGATCCCGACCTTGTGYACATAGGACTGRMGCGCCAGAGGATCATTACTTCAGCAATGGCATGCTTGGCGGYAATCGCACTCACCTAT
>JAPEVG010000384.1:0-33105 GCA_029747595.1 Trametes cubensis
TTCCCTCCCTCCGTCCCATCTCCGACCTTCACGCCCGTTCCCACCCCCTTCAGCGCCCAGAAGCCTCCGCACTCATCACCCATCCCGACTCCCAAGTTTATCCCCCTCCCCATCACCTGATCCATAGTGCCACACGACGCCCTGCGCACACACGCTACCCGCTCGCGTTGGGTTTAATTACACCGTGTCATGAGCTCCAACGTCTTGTGTCTGGTACACCTTGTATAGTAGTAGAGCTAGGTAGGCACAGAATGAACATGCTCGAGTCGAGTCGACAGCCACAAATTGCACATGCAAGACAAACAGGTCACCGCACACATCATCTGCGCATCGGACATGGGCCAGCCGCCACGCACACCCACACGGTACACCCACACATCCCACCCTCCCCGCCACCCGCTTGCGGATCAACACACCAGCCAAGCATCGCGCGCGCGCCAGGGCAGCCACTGAGCCAGCCGACCGTGCTCTGAATATTCGTGTCTTCGCGTGTCGCGTGTCTGAATCGCCTGCGGTCCACACACCTCTCCTCCCCACGCCAATTACCAACAAAAAATTTGCCAACCGCCCGCCAACATCTCCATGCTCCTGAGCCTGAGCCTGAGCCAGAACCGTCCGCCCACCCGTCGCGCTGTCGCCGTGAGACCGTCCAACGCCACTCCGCGTCACCCAGAGTAGAGAGTCCTATCCCTCCCTCTTTCCGCCGTCCGCCGTCCGCAGTGGGCATGAGACACAACACGACACGACACGGCCAGCGCGATGCGATGGAGACGCGATGGGGCCTCACGGCCGCATCGGCGCCAGCCACGCCTCGGCCGCCTCGAACTGGTCGACGAGTTCGCGCACGACGGCGCTCTCCGAGTGCAGCTGCCGCATCGCCGTCAGCGCCTACGCACGCCACGCCACGCACCCGACCCAATCCAAATCATCCCATCAAGCGACGAGTCGGAGGGACGCGTGCGGCGTTGAGAGCGAGCGTGTGAGCGTGTTTGTGCGTGTGGTGCGCGCGTGGCGGGTCCACGACAAATCGACAGGAAAATTTGCCGGTGCACGGTGTGCGCGTATGTTCGGTCCAGGGTGCGTTCGTGCCCGGTAGGTACGTCATCGCGTGATGGTCGTCGTCCAGGGGGAAAATCGAGAGGAGAAGCAAAAAGAAAAGAAAAACCAAACAGCAGCGATCAGCATCCCATCCTCATCCGAGCACAGCACAGCGCACGACACCGCCCGGAGACGGCACCATCAAGAGACAGGAGACAGGAACGGGCGCACTCACCACATCCCAGAAGCGGAACCCGCGCTCGACCTCCATCTTCGGGTTCTTCACGCCCGGGAACGTCTCCTCGCAGATGTCGAGCGCCATCTGCTTCGCCTCACGCACGCCCTCCGCGTTCGGGTCGCGCACGCGCTGGCGCCCGTTGATGTGCGTCAGCGCGTCGAGGTAGACCTTCGCGAGCACCCCAAAGCCCGTGTTCACCTCCGTCTGGAACGGCAGCGACAGGTTGATGTCCAGCAGGTCGTCCCGCGCCCGCCGCACGTCGTGCCGCAGCAGCATGTTCAGCGACGTCACCTCGAGCAGCGTCCGCAGCGCCCGCGTGAGCGACCGCACGAACGAGTTGAACACGAGCAGCTCCCGGGACAGCGGCGCCGACCACGGTTGCGGCTGTACAGGCGCGGCCATGGCGAAGTGACCGGTCACGACACCCACCAGGAAGACGGACGCGGCACACACGGGCGACGATCAAGCCATCGCGGATAATCAGATAGTTTTGAGCCGTCGGACGTCACGGGCGGAACGGAGCGATTGAGCGAGCGGGCGAGTGGTGGGGAACCCACATAATAATAGACGCCGGAAAACACTGTCAGCACGACGCAAAAGAACTGGGCGATACCCGAAATCGCGATGGATGATGGATGGACGGCAGTAACGCAC
Organism: Trametes cubensis; assembly: GCA_029747595.1. Taxonomy (NCBI): domain Eukaryota; kingdom Fungi; phylum Basidiomycota; class Agaricomycetes; order Polyporales; family Polyporaceae; genus Trametes; species Trametes cubensis. The sequence goes on from JAPEVG010000384.1 coordinate 1,931, forward strand.
CTTGAAGTTGAGCGGCAGAATGCTCAGCACGCGCATCACGAGCAGCATGCACGACTTCTCGTCGTCTGCACACCACCGACAGGTCCGAATGCCGAGGTCCGAGGTCGAGGGGCGAAGCGCGCGCAGAAAGCGGCCAAGCCGAGGGAGACGAGGTGAGGCGAGCACGAGATCACGATCCGCCAAGGATTGAGAAAGCAAAACAGTCATCAGCATCGCTGTCTCTCGCGATGGTCGCGCCCTCCGCCCGTGTGGGGTGGGAAGGGAGGCCATGAAGACAAATCACGCATGTACGCACCGGTACCGAAACTCGGGCCGCCGCTGAAGGCGCGGCCAGACCACAGGTGCCCATGCATGACGCCCGCGCGGACGAGCTCGAGGAAGATGTAAAGCGGGTCCTGGAACTTGTCCGTCACCCGTGCGTTGCGCAGCGCGGTGTGCATTGCACGCGCCAGGGGCGAATGCGTGTGCGAGTTCGTGAGGAATCTGTCGAGCCGCACATAATTGAACGCAAAAACGATTGCGGATTAGCCCAAGCTCTGCCTCGCCCGCAGCGGGTGCCTTGCGACAGGCCCCCGTCAACTCAAGAGGGAACACGTACCCGCGCAGCTCCAGGAAGCGCCAGATGACATTCGCCACGATCTCGTCTTTCTTGTCCAGGCCTTGTGGCGCCTTGATCTTGGTCCGCGCTGCCAATTTCTCGGCCACTGTCGCGCCAAGGCACAGCGAGAAGTCAATCGTAGACGACTGCGCACGAAAACAGGCCCCGGAGCGGGTCCGCAGAATTAGCGTCACGTCCGATTAATTTGCCCTCGGTTCCGCAGCGCGCAGAGGGCCGAGCACGCCAACAGCGGAGCAAAGAGGGTGTGGGGATGTGTACTCACGTTCTGTCGCCGCAGCTCTTCCTCAATGATCGCGTAGGGTACGTTCCAGCCCGAAACGCGCTCCGCAAGCTGCGTCGTCTGCGCCGAGTTATGCGCGATGGGCTTCGGCGGCGATGGCTGTTCGAACCAGAAGTGGCCTGTCACTTTGCGCGTCTGCCAGAACGAGTGCAGGACACTCATGATGAGTGCGAGCGTGGTTGCACGGGGCCCGGTCTGCCCGTCGGTGATGACTTCCTTTACGAATCGCCTGTACTCCGTCGTCTCACCGTTGTCGAGCGGAGGATTCTCGATAATTTGGCCGGTAGTGAGCCATACGAGCGCCTGGGGCCCCAAAAGGCCACGGGAGAGGTAGAAGTAGACTTCGTCGGGTAGTCGGTGGGTGAAGATCTCGTGCAGATCCGCCGGAATGTCCGCCGCGGTCGGGTGGTGGTTGTGATGGTTCGGGTGCCCGTGAGGAGGCGGGGCGTTGATGGCGAGCGGGAGGGGCGTAACGGTACCTTCGGAGGAGAGGATGAGAGAGTATTTGATCATGGAGCGCGTGCGCGCATACAACTCGGGATACTGCATCGCCTTAACTTGCGGTTGCTCCGCGACCGCTGACACGGCGGCATACCCGGACTTGTAATATTTGACCATGTCGACCGTAGCCTTCAGAGCCTGGTCATGGTAGGTAGCTGGGAATGGAGGCGAGTGCTCGAAACCGAGCAAAATGCCGATGTCCAAGAATTGGTCTTCCGATACGCTGAGGTCGCTCAGTATAGACCTCTTCTGAACGTACGAGAATGTGGGGTTTGCAGAGACAAGATCTACAGACGTGATAACCTTGTCCACGCCGGGGTAGAGAAGGGTGTCTGTCGGCCCATAGATAGCGTGGATATACGACTTCTGGTGGCGCTGGAGGTAAATCAACTGTACAGACGCGCAAAACGGTTAGCACTGCATCCAAATTCTAATCTTGAGCCACTCGACACGTCAAATAGAGGACGTACTTGAGCCCACGCAACGTACGGTGCAACAAGGAACTCCACATTCCGGTGCTTGAACACCCTCAGGACAATCTTCCATAGATCCCACGTATGCAAGTTGCTCCGTGATTCAAACAGCTTCGTCGCGGCGTCCTCCTGGCCAGCCTCATACTTGGCCCAGGCCTCGCGTCTGTCCTTGCACGCTTCGGTCTGTTCGAACTGTTGTTGCTGCTGCTGCTTCGTACGACGACTGGGTAGGAGACCATTGAAGACGAACACAGGCTTGATGCGGTATTTTTCGAGAGCACGGAGGTCAGATTCGATACGCGTGTTGAGCGCGAGGGGAAGGCCACCAGTTGCGGCAAGAAGGGGCTCCCGAGAAGGCGGGTTCTCGATCAAAGTAGACAGATAGTAGGATGCATCGATTCCCAGGCGCGAGTCGGAGAGAACAGAGAGAGGGTGGGTCTGGAGGTGCTTGCGCTCAGACAAGTAGCCTGGAAAGGACAGGGCGGCGAGGTGAGATGTGCTGCTCGCGCTAATTCCGCACGTCCGCAAGCCAAGAAAAGCGAAGAATGTGCTTACTATCCAGGTGCTTTATGGGCATCGTCGTCTACGAAAGGAGGGTGTTTTGCGGAGGAGGGAGTGCTGGCTGCAGCTGGACTGCTGGCTGTTCGTTCGTGGGCGTCGAACACAACGACCGTCGAAGAAGCAACGGCCTGATTACGTAAGCATCGTCCAGGCCTTGCGCGTCTCTGCAGTGCTCCGCCTCCGCCTGCACTGAGCTACACTTCACACTCAACCGACATCTGCTGCTATCCTCATTATCTGCACTCGCAGGGTATATGCAACCAGTACGGATTGGAGTCTATATTGTAAACTGGCTGGCATCACGAGTCTCAGTCAGCGTTGGAGTGGGAGAACTCACGGAACACAAGCAACATGGTCTCCTGTTCGCAAACGTACTGCTTCTTGCTTGAGCTTGAACTCCACCACAACCAATCCCACAAGATGCATCACTGTCGTGCTAGCGATGATACCTTTATGATACTGTCTGGAACACGGCCGTTCCAAGAATGTACCCTGGCGACCTTATCCTCGGTTTGCTTGCGTTCTCGTGGGAAGGACTCGTACACCAAAATACACCGCCATCGCTGTCCATTCTCACCCTGTGCCACGCGGGCTGCGTTTCATCAAGCTTCATCCCTGTAACAGCGAGCAAGGAAGTCTGCGTAGCCAGCTGAATTCTGATCCTGCTCCACCGACGTGTGTCTAGCCTGCTCCGACTCGGACAGTGTTCTCACTCGGGCGACGTGCGACGAGCTTGCGCATCTGTACCATGTCAACAGCATCCCCTCAACACACCGTTCTCGTTCACACTCGCCACCCGGTGCTGCTGTTTCCCCTGTGGGCTCCAGACGCGACGAAATGATGATACTCTTCGCTATCCCACGGTTCACCAGATGCAACACTCTGATGGGCCCTGTTCTTGGACGCCTCTGTCACCGTAGCTCTTGCTCGTAGGTGCAGTGCTGCCACCAGGATGCATGTTCTTAGGTCGGTATATCCCGCTATGGATGTCCATGGGACCAATCATACTACGGTTGATATGCATTTAGCCGCCACCGCTGTGAGTCATTACCAGCCTTTCTTGACAAATCAGTAGCTGATACGCATGTCATCATTCGGTTGCTGAGGACAATGCGGCCCTCCGAGTATGCGGTCGGCTCGATGATCGCGAGAATGCGTAGCACATACCGAGACACGTTCTTGTGCTGAAGCTGAGAGAATCAACGCGTCTACGTCGTTCTGGGTTCCACCCCGCACGATATCATCGACTTATCCACAAATCATTCATTCTTATCCACCGCATCCCCTCACCGTGGAAAGTCCGGACGTTTGCATCGGCACGTCGTCCCTACTGCATTCTCTCATGCTCTGTCTCGGAGGGCGCTCACCTGGTCCGCCGGTACCACTGCCGTTCTGCTCGCCTTCTCCACATTTCAGGGTATCTGCAGCTCTATCTGGAGGTTTGAAGACGTATCCACTCTCACGAGAAGGGAGCAATGACACGCTCTCATGACGAGCGACTTGGCTGATGATCTCAGTGCGGCAAAGGTTTCACAAGGACATCTCGGGGCGCCCTTCCCCACGTCGTTGCGTCTCAAGGTTCGGCCGAGAATACGACGACATTTCCATGATGGTTCCCCCGCATGCACACGCAGCCTACAACATCCATACGTAGTGATGGCGGGGTGAGTGTGTACCACACTCGTGTTCTCGCAGCAAACGGCATGGTAAGTGTACGGACAATCGTATCGATGGCTACGCATTGGCTGTCCCCAGTGAGTCTCTTCTCGGCGCAACCTTGGCGGCCTGCCATCGTGCTTCGCGGTTGCAGTCACGTCTCGGCAAGAATAGCAGCGCTCCCGATCTTGCTGTTTGAAGGGCAGAAGAGGGGACCTGATCCGTGCAATGAAGAGCAATTGAAGTCGATTGTCGGCCTCAGTGCGGCCTGCAGGTGTGCGGCGGACGACCAGGGCGATCGCTATCCCGCTTTTTCGCCCCTTCTTCCATGCAGGGTAACACGGGCCCGTGCTAATACGCTGATAGCTGCCAGCTTTGCTAATTCCGTCGGCCCCGCTTCCCAGGCTGCTGCAGGTCTACTACCGGAGCTGGACCGAGCTCATGCGCCGCATGCCTTTGCATCTACTTCGAATCCCCGTCAAATGAGCCCCGCAGTGTGCAGCATGCACACACGTCTGCAGGCGGCTGCCATTGTGGGGGATCACGCTCTCACGCCGGGAGCCATACGCTGTCGTTACCGAAAGTCGGCCGAGCCATGGTTATCGTCTCATGACGCGTCGAGTCATGCAGTATTTTTGCCTCCTGTGGCGTGCAGCGACGCACCGCGCGAATTACGGCCGTCTCACCTTGTGCAAACCTCGGTGCGGGAGAAGGACGTCAAGATAGGTGTATATTGCAAGAGGACTTGAGGTCATGCGAGCGCCGAAGGGGCGGTCAGTGGAGCGCTACGTGGGTGTATTGTGCGTCTGTGCGGTCACCGTGCGTATTCAAATCATGGTCCAGCTCAACGGGTTGACACCGACGCACTGGGGCTGACCGCAAATAGTGCTGGGCAAGGCTTTCATGCTAGATGTCCTTTTTCAGGCATGGCGTAGTTTACGCCAGAAGCAGAAGACCAGAGGTACTACGCAACCTCGCCATCGCTTCGGCAGGTCCGAGCATCGTGTAGGCTTCTGGGCGTTTCCCCGAGGTGGAGCCCAGGCGCAGTTGTTCGCACCCATATGCCCTTCTAGCTGGTTTTCCGCTCGCAAGTCTGTCGGATGTCATCTGAGCATGCAAAGCAAACCTTGGGTGCCAGTTCCTGATACGCATCAGCATATGGTGGTCTTTGTCTCTCAGCGACTCGCGGCCCTGACTTCGTATGCAGTGACAGGACGCCCTAGGTTTCTCCCGCAAGCCGTCTCAAGGAAGAGATGTTTCCAAGGTGTGCCCTAGATCCCATCTGCGTGGACGTTCCACTGACCCGAGATGCAGGATTAGCGCGAGGCGTCCTCCGTTTGACAACAATGGCCCAGATCGGCGTCAGTATCGTCGGCACTAAAGCCTCCTCGACCCGGGCCGACCACATACCGGAAGGAAGGGTTGAAGTCATCCCAGAAACTTGAGAGAGCATCACACTAGCGTGCCAAGTATGCGCCGTTGCTGCCTGGTGAGTGGCACCCGACCCATGGCGTCAGACCGTAGTGATCTGCTGCGCCCACTGATCGTCACCTCCGTCTTGTGCGGACCAACAGCTGCCTTCTATTGCATGCGCGAGGTTGAGGGAACACGCTCGGGGCGCGCGGCGGGTCAGCACCGACTCAACGTGATCCATAACACTTCAAACAAATGCCCATGGGTTCCTGACCACTGACGCTGGGGGCTCACATCGCCAAGGGGCGCGCCAGGTTATCCTCGGCTTTCCGGGGAACTATCGCTTCCGATAGGCAAAGCCATTCTGGGCCTTCCACCCTGTTTCGGTGGCTCGAACGTTGCGATCGCGCGCGCTGCGGGGCCTTCCACCACCTCCACAACCGCAACTGCACATACCCGGTCGTCGCTGTCTCGTCGTCGGGCACCGCACTGGGAGGACACGGCGAGTCTGGGATGCTGGGATATTATTTGGAAATCAGCGTGGGACTTCATCACGAAAATCATGTAACCGACGCTGCAGAAATCACGACTCGAACGCGCCCTCAGTCGATGCGCGCACCACAGGCTGAAGATGAAACCTGACGCTTGCCAGCGCAAGGCTTGGTCATCAAAAAGTCCGGCCTCCTAGCAAGAAGCCTGCGACCGGTCTGAGGCCGCCCCCGTGCTAATGAGCATATGAAATCTCCGTAAGCCGTACAGGTTTGACCCTCGGGCATACTGACTGAGTATCAGAGTTTGTAGGCGTTATGTCGTGTAGACGCCTCATGTTCGTTTGTCAGCCAGCAAAATCTCAACGGTGGGGATAGGTCGTTGGTCGAGTCAGGTCGACATTTGTCCGCACTACGTATCGAAGGCGACACTCTCCGCATCGGCGGATGCGGGCATTGCGGGTTGCTTGTCAAAATCAGATTCTCCCGGAGAACCCGCGGACAGGGCTAGCGCGAAAGCTCGAAAATGCTGAATAGTCGCAGAATCAATTCATAAGGAATGTTACTAGATGCGGGGCAGAAAGGTGCAGACCGCTCTTCTGGCTATCCTATGATCAACTCATGAATTGAACTCCCTATCAGGATCCTCAATTCTGTCAAGCGAAGCGCGCTGATAGCGTTTTACAGCTTCACGACCGTTAATTGCCTAGAAGTGCATTTCAAACGCGATCGCTCGATGAAATGACCGGTCGTATGTACATCGAAGTCTGTCGAAGTAGTAATCGTCTGCGCCTGATTGCTTGTGCGTGATTCGGCTCTGCTTCGTACAGTCGTGCCTAACAATCCACTTGCACAAGTCACATCTCGTTGCGCGGGTGCTACTATATGTGCTAGTTGGTACTCTCAATCATTGAACTTCAACCCAATTGTTACGAGACTCTGAGAAGCAGGATCCGCACTTCAGTCTGCTCGGTATTGGTACGACGGTGGATCACCTTTCGTCCATGCTCATTTTATTGCGTACAGGGTTTTAATTGCTATCGCCCGCCTAGCTCAATCGGATAGAGCGTCAGACTCTTACTAGCGGGTGATCTGAAGGCTGCGAGTTCGACCCTCGCGGTGGGCTAGTGTTTTTGCTCTCTGTGACCTCCGCATGTCTCCGTCATGGCTGGGGGTCGTATAGAGAGTCTTGAACGGGATAGAGGCAAGCAAATATACCATCCACACCACCGCTGACTCTGACGGAAAATCTGGACGTTTTATCGCAAACCGGAGAAGTCGAACTACAGGGCTTGCCAAATCGGGCTGTACACTAGCCGATCTTCAAATTCAGCACGCGAGTCAATTGACTCCATCCGCTCACCGAAACTTGTACTGCGTTCAACTCCGGCCAAATCGTGCAGTGCTATCCCCTGCTTGTATACTAGCATGAGCTCCGTCGCGCTGATAGACAGCAACCTGCACGACCTGCAGCTGCTCAACAAGGGCAAGGTCCGCGATGTCTACGCCACCTCTGACCCGAACCTCCTCCTCTTCGTCGCGTCAGATCGCATTTCCGCTTACGACGTGATCCTCCGCAACGTTCGTCCGGTCTCCGTGTCGTATCTGCAGACATGACGCTCACGACCGTGCCCACCCGATCAACATCACCTCTACCTCTGTATCCGATATGACGCCTGCATTACTACCGCGGCCCGCTCGCACACCAGGGTGTACCAGACAAGGGCAAAGTCCTCACCAAGATCTCGCTGTTTTGGTTCGATAAGCTCAAGCATGTCATTCCGACGCACTTTGTGACCGCGAACGTCGATGAGATGCCTGAGGAGGTCAGGAAATACAAGGACACGCTCGAGGGTCGGGCGATGCTGGTGAAGAAGGCGAAGGTCGTCCCCTTAGAGGCTATTGTCCGTGGATATCTTGCCGGTGCGTCTCTGCAGCACTCTTTGGAACGATGTGATTAATGATCTCAATGGTCCTCAGGCTCAGGATGGGCTGAATACATGAAGTCTGGCACTGTGCACGGCATCCCGCTCCCGGCGGGCATGGTCGAGTCGCAAAAGCTGCCCGAGCCGCTATTCACCCCTTCAACCAAGGCAGAGCAAGGACAGCACGATGAGAACATCTCCCCCGAAAAAGGTGCGTCTCGTCATGCAGTCGCTTCTGACACAGTCCAGTCTCAACTGTACACCCCTAGCCGCTTCAATCATCGGCCAAGAACTATACTCGAAGGTCGAACGGGCCGCGCTCCAGCTATACAAGGAAGCGGCCGATTTCGCGCTGACGAAGGGCCTCATTCTCGCCGATACCAAATTCGAGTTCGGGCTGATCCCCGGTGCGGACGGTACCGAGGAGCTCATCCTCGTCGACGAGCTCTTGACTCCGGACTCGTCCCGTTACTGGCCTGCGGCAGAGTACTCTCCAGGAGGATCCCAGCCCAGCTTTGACAAGCAGTACCTCCGTGACTGGCTGACCAAGGTTGGGTTCAAGAAGGGCCTAGAGAGCGGGCCGGAGGGTAAGGAAGGACAGGGCTGGGTTATGGACGACAGCGTCGTCGAGGGCACCCGTAAGAGGTACTTGGAGGCTCTGGAGATGCTGACGGGTTCNGGGGCTGTAAGCAAAACAGAGGATCCGCGAAGATCGTAATATGGAAGAGCAGATCCGGCAGAAGGGTTGTATGAGGTAGATGGATCCAGAGCAGTCTATAGCTAATGTATCGTACAGTAAAGAATCGACTACCACTACTGCGGTGAAGATGGACAGCAAGAACAAGAATGCAGACGGAGGTACATGGAGGACGAAGACGATGTGACGTATGCTACGACGGGATAGTGGTAGTGGAAACGAACGTGGATGCGGTGCATGTAGGTCTATGGGGGAATGCGTGATTTGTCCGATTGAGCGACCCGCCTCCAAGAGCATAACCAAAGCGAGGATCCGAAGCGTAAGACATGGAATGGTGTGAGTAGCAGCTAATACTTATGCATTGCTTGGAAAGCAAACTTGCTACTCGCTCGGATCGCAGGCCCCTTCCAGAGCAGAACCTACACAAGTGATGAGCACAGAGACCACAATTAGGTGTGGGACAACGTACATATGGGATAGGGATCATAGCGACTGCGATGAAGCCGAAGAGTGTGTTGCCCCAGTGGTACGTCAACCGGGCGAACATCTGCTCTGTGAACAGCGGGAATGCCATGCCCATGAGGTTTCCTACGCGGTGAGGATGAATGTAAACGGATGGAAATCACAATAAATGTATGCCGGACAATACGCACGACATAGACTCTGCCCGGCAAGTGCAGAAGAGGCAAAGATACCATAGCTTCATGGACGACGTCAGAATCGCCCTGATCATATATGGCGAAAAGAGTACATACCAGTCGGCCAAGTATGTGAAGACCGCGACATACAAAACGAACAATGCGGTCATGATGACCTATACATGGTGATTAGTGAACTATGGCAGGAAGTAACAGAGCCAACGAATACTCACGAAGATACCGATCGCCATGCCGATCCAGGGGACAGACTCGAACGTACACCAAGCGTATATGAACATGCCCGCGGGGAACAAGATTGCGCCTAGGCATGCGCTGAAAAGACGAGCTTCAGGGCCTTTCTTCGACGCATATTTTCTGTAGAGAGGCATCTCAAGATATCAGACGGTGACCAGTTGACGGACAGAGGGATGAGAGCGCACGTGTAGAGCTTTTCTTGATATAGTTGAATTGCTAGACCTGCAAAGCAGCCGACACTGACAGTGATATCCGTGAGACGACCAGCAGAATTCGTACTCAGAGTAGTGACTTACATCATCGAGGCAAAGACCGTTCCGGTCTGACCAGTGTTGAAGTGATGAATCGTTCGGAACGCAGGGGCGATAGACCTGCACAGTGTTCGTCAGGTTATAGTCTAAGACAAGGAGTACCTGAGAGAATAGACTTACTCCACCAGTACGTAGAGGATACCCCAGGCAAACCCAACCCATAGCTGCGATACGATGTCAGTACACGGCAAGGACACGACGGCAGGGACAGCAGCTCACACTGAATGCGGCAACGACAGGTTCCGTGATGAGCAGATCTGCACCACAGTTGGTCAATACGTGGCGCCAACATCGCAGTTCTGTTAACTTACAAATGGGACGGGTGCACGAGATGTAAATGAGTGTGCGCAAGCTCGCGCGCTCGTCTTCTATCCGTGCTCTATAATGATGGTTCCCTGTGTCTTTCCGCAGCTTCTGCGCGAGCCTCGTGAGAAGGACGCCCGAACGCGTCTCCTTCATGCATATCGGAACCGCGACGACAAAGATACCCGTCCATCTGCCAGTCATGGAGCGTGAGCAAATGTCAACATTTGTCCGAGAAGAGTGTGGGCGGTCGTACATCACATGTATCCATTGGATCCAACGCCACTCGAGATGCGGGTTCTGTTCAATCCAACCAGCAGCCACGCAGCCCACGCCAGGCCCCGTGAGCGCCATGACTGCGAACAGCGACATAGGCATCCCGCGCCTAGATTAGATGGAACTCAATGTCAGTATTGTCTTGATACATACAAGGCACAGAGCTAGCGTACTCATGGGGCGCCCAGATGTCGGCAATTGTCCCACCGACCATGGTAGATCCTGTCGAACCAAAAGCTCCCGCCAGGAATCTGCCGACGATAACAGTTTGGATGTTCGGCGCCCTACAGATCTCACTAGTGAGCAATCAATCATACTGCGGCTAGCGGACGGGGGACGCACAGTGCTATCATCAGGTGCATGAGCAAGCAACCGAGGCCACTGAAGAAGTAGAGAGGCTGTCTGCCGAACTCCTCGCTGAACGACGCCGAGACTAGCGGGACGAGCGCGAAGCCGAGCGTGTACATGGACAAGCCCACCGTTGCCTGGAACTGAGTGGCGTTGAGGTCACGAATCATGGAAGGATCGCCCAGAGCGTACGCGGACGAAGACGAAGCTGTCGAGAGTATCGTTGGGAAGTTGATCCGGCGTGTCAGTGAGGGAACGTTTGGGTACATACCAACTATGATCGAGAAGAAAGAAGCGGTGAATGTGATGACCCATTTGCGTACACGCGAGAAGTTCTGAGGGTCTCGCGGGTCGCCATCCTCGAACTCGACCTGCAGGTGCCGAAGTGTGTCAGTAGAAGGAAAGCAGCGGCAATGAGGCTAAATGCAGCGAAGCTCACATAAATGGTCTCATCAGACTCTTCTCGAGAATTTTCATGTGAGCTCTTCTCGCTTTGGCTTTTGTCATAATGATGTTTGTGCTCGATGAAGTCGCCTAACTGACGGACATATCCCTCATCGAGGACGTCGTCCGCAGACAGATCCGAGGGGCGGATCCGCGGGTCCACAGGTTCGTGGACACTCGCCAGGGACCTCCTCGCAAGACTGCAGGTCTCGTTGACATCCACTTGAGCGACGACGATGGCCTCTTCGTCTGTGGGCTTCATGATCGAGCCTGTTCGTGGGTGGCGGGAGGGAAACCTGGCGAGGGGAGGAATCACACGAGGCGCGGGGCTGAATGAGCTTTAAGTACAATGTTCCACTTCGATCTAGCAAGGCATCACGCCGACGGAGTATGGTATCATGTCCGCATGCCTCCACGCTGAATAAGTACGAGTCATCTTGGAAATTGGTCTTCTGACAACAGAAACGGACGCCCGTATGCCAGACATGCCGTCGCAGCGGCAGGAACCCCTTAGGCCCTGTATGGGGCCTCATCGCTGGTTAAACAATTCATCATATATCCAAACGTGTTCAAGTTGGACCTGTGTGTCGTTTAACATGAGAGGCCCCTCCTGTGGATCTCAGCACATCTAACTATGAGTGCTCACAAACATTGCGAAGCACCGAGCGGCGACGATGTGAGGCTGTGAGCAAACACCTCAGCTGGTTTACGGTGTGGCCAACATGCGATGGCTGGTTCTCCGCCAATAGCAACTAGTGTAAAGACATTTTCCGATTGCGTTCCGAGCACCGATGATCTGAGTTTTGGTGAGCGATGGTCCGCGGCAAATGGAGAGCGAGGTGGCATCCAATCATAGCTGCCTCCTGGACCGGATGACCGGCAAAGAATAACGGTCCGTGATCTTGCTTGTCCGTGTTGTGCAAGAGCTTTAGAATCTAACATGCACAAACAACCACTCAACTCTTCGCCAGCATGGCCATTTCGTCATAGGCGCAGTCGTCTCGTCCAGTGCCTGCGTACTCATGTCTCCTTGTCCTCCTCTGCCTGACTTCCCTCGTAAAGTGCTACACTTTCTAGAAGGTCTGTGTAGCAATAAAGGCTATCAACATATTCGTCCTGTGACCGACACGTCCTTATAACACAGGAGTTGCGATGCTTTCGTCGTCCTTCGCCCACTTCTCCAGGGCTTCGCGAGTGTACAGGAATGTCAATGGCATGTCAACACGTGCAGGAACGGTTCAAGAGGACCTGCGCGCGCTGCTGAGAGAAACAGCCCAACCCGTTGCGGTCGTCACCGCGCTCAAGGACACTGCCACCAACTCACAAGTCGGTCAAGCATCTAGCCCATTCCACGGCGCAACACTATCTTCCTTCAGCTCGATAGCCATGGAGCCCCATCCTCTCGTCACATTCGCGCTGCGCATCCCCTCACGAATGGCCACCTCCCTCACATCTGCACATTCTTCTGGAAACACTCACTCTCATATGGTCATCAACATCCTCTCAGAACACCAAGCGGAGACCGCGAAGCGCTTCTCTCGCGCGGACCTATACCCGGAGCCTTTCGCGTCGCTTCCTTACACCCTGACGAAAGAGGGTCTACCAATACTGGACGGTTCCCTGGGCGCTATGTCGTGTCGCTTGGTCGCGGCATCATGGCCCTTGCACGATCTGGAGTCGCTGAACAACAGAGGGAAGGAGGGAAGGGCTGAATGGCGAGGAGAAGGGGTCGCGTCGGAGCTGTTCATTGCGCAGGTCACCCGCGTAGAGCGTGCACCGTCAATCGCGGAAACGGTTCGTCCCCTCTTGTATTACCGCCGTGGTTACGTGACTACGCACGACATTGGAACAAAGTCGGGTTCGGACTCATCGAGCTAAGCAATCCACGCGCCTTCTTGGACAGTTAGTCAGCCATAGCCGCGTAGACCCTACGCTGGCACTCGTCCAACAACCTGCCACCGAAACGGCACGGATCTGGGAAGAAATCCTGAATTGCTCGACGAGTGCGATGATAGCGATACAAAAGCGACGACGATAGATGGTACAACTGCAACCCCAGATCCTATGGCACAACAATACTTCTCGGCAGCCAAAACTCACAGCTTCATGAACGAGAACAGCGCACTCATCTGCACCCACCGTCGACCACACTGATCCATGTACTTCTCTACGGTGTCGACCATGCCCTGGAGGAACTCCCCTTGGTGCGTGTACAACGTCTTGAGAATCTCTATAGTGGTTTGGTTTTTGTTAGTATGGCATCCCTTCATCATCACATCGCCTGCGTACGTACCAGCGGTCGACGGGGAGGCGGACTTTTTCGCCCTTTCTACGTCGAAGAGTGACATGAAGTATCGCAGTTGGTTATACAACTGCGCGTCGGAGTACTGTCGAGAGCTTAGTATCCTCGCGCGCAATCATCCAATTTCCTGGAGAAGCTCACCTCGAACGAAACCGTGCCCCGGCAGCCTGGCCGTAAACACCTCCGCCCATACACGCCCATCATACGGGTTCGGTTCCCGCACGTCGGGTCGTCGCAAATAGTCCAGCTCTCATAGTACCGCGCAATGTGAGCCCGTATCTGAACTTCGAGTTGTGTTTGCACACTCGCGAGGCTCAGTTGACTCTGGCACTGAGGGCAGCTCGCGCCTGAGCTCTTGAGCAATGATTTCTACAGAAGACGTCAGCTTGGGTAGAAAAGGCTTTCGAATAGGTAGGGTACGTACCTCTAGGTTACCTACAGGGACCCAGGGGATGTCGCCTTTACATGAACGGCAGCGGACGACGAACGGATCCATGTCCTTGAACCTCTCCTCGTCGGACATCAGGGAATCGAGCGTGCCGAAGTACCGCTCCTCAGCCTCTCCGCCGACAGCGGTACGGTAACGGTTCGGGTCAAGGCCTAGTATGTTTCTAGTCAGCCAAGATCTGGTGTGCAAGGAGTGGTCGAAGTGTACCTAGGCATTCGGCGAGCCGGGCGCGGTCTGTGCCCTCGATAGGCTCGCATAGACGTTCGATCGGAGGAAGGACTTGTTGGGACAGGTAGTGCTCATAGTCTATCGTTCTCATTAGTCGCAGCAATCAGGAGTCGAGCATTCTGGCTCACCAATCTTCAGCTTGTCGCTTTCGCGACGGACCTCGTCTGGGTGCTTCGCCCTGTCGGCTTGCGCGGTCTTGGTCGACTCCTCGCCCTCGCCGAGGCAGAAAACGTAAGGAATGACATCTCCTGCACGTGCAGTGAGACCCTTCGCTTTCATCCGCAGAGCGACCTGTACGTGTGGTTGGCTCTTCGCGTCAGGATAGTCCTCGGGGTTCTTGCCCAAACGCTGCGAAGGAGATGAACGAAGGCACGACTCTATACGCCAGGCAATAGCGAACCTTGTAGACGATGAACTCCTCAAGCTTGATCTTGCCTGCTCGGACGTTCTCGCCAACAGTTGTCAAGTACTCATGGATATTCTCGACTACGTTCTCCGTCGCTTCCCCAGAGAGGATTTGCTCGAGCACGTATCTAAGCGCGGGCGAGTTCAGCTCAGCTCAACAGCAGGCGTCAAGGATATCTTACTGTGAGACAGTCTTCGACAGGGCGCAGTATTCTCTCCGCTTCATGTCGAGACCTTTGACTTCTGTCGATGTCCTAGTACCGTCTTCGACCTTGACTGCTGCATACTTCTTCTTTTGCAGGAGAAGTAGTCGCTGGAAGATGCCGTCGAGATCAATCTCGAGCAGCTTGTATCGGTCGTTGACCGCCTTCTTGAACTCCGCCGAGATTTTCAACGCCTCGGCGAGGTCGGTCACGTTCGAGTTGACGAAGACGGAATCGGTATCTCCGTAGACAACCTATCCGATGATGAGAGGCAAGGTCATGATGTTCTGTAGACGCAGAGACGCACGTCAAGTTGCATGCTCTCCGCGAGCTCACGAGTATGTGTCAGAATCTCACGACCCTTGAACGTCGTGAGGGCAGCCAGTGGTCGCGCGTAGAATCTGGAGTATTCGAAACCCAGACATCCGTACATACTATTGGCGGTGAGCTTCAGAGCCATTTGCTTGATGTCCCACTGTGATAAGACATGTCAGCGGAGTCCAACTAACATCGGATGGGACGCAACACACCTGCAACAATTGCGCAGGAGTGGCCTTCTTGTCCTTCATCAGACTCTTCACTTGCCGACGGCGACTGACGAGGGTGGCAATAAGACGAGGAAGGACGCCCTGAGGCACCTCGGAGCTAGGCGGTTCCGGGATCTTCTCTTCGCCCTCCTGGATGCCTCGTTGATGAAGCAAGCATCGAGCGATTGACTATCAGACTCACCTCATCCTCGACTGGCTCCACAGTGGTGAAGTCGATGTTGTACTCCTGAATGATACTCGGGTACAGCGAGTTGAAGTCCATGACGAGGATAAACTTGTCCCATAGACCACGTTTGGGTTCGAAGACGAGACCACCTTTGTACTTGTCCTTCTTGCCCTTAGTAGTCTTCGCGCCCTCGCCGTCCTCATCCTCCTTCTCCG
Source organism: Trametes cubensis (assembly GCA_029747595.1). Taxonomy (NCBI): domain Eukaryota; kingdom Fungi; phylum Basidiomycota; class Agaricomycetes; order Polyporales; family Polyporaceae; genus Trametes; species Trametes cubensis. Next base: position 17,634 of record JAPEVG010000384.1, read on the forward strand.
CCTTCACCGCTGTGGCGGCCTTCTTGCCGTAGAGCTTGTCTGGACAGATGTACTTGAGCCGGTGGAACTCGTGCAACAGAATGTACTCGTTCCGCTCTGCACGACCTCCATTGAGCGTTTTGTTCCTGTGGGTGCACAATAAGCAACTCGGTCGGTAGCCACGTCGTCCGTACTAACCAGGAGTTTCCGGCAAGGTTCGTGAGCTGTCTCGTCAAGGGCAGGATCTGCACCTTGGCCGCGAGAGCCATCTGGTAGTGCGCGTCGAGCTCACAATGCCTCACAAAGGTCAAGAGACGATCTGGAGAGCGGACACTCCCATCAAAGTAACTAGCAGTATCGTCAGGATCGATCTCCTGGCGCTCGCTCTTCAAGTGCGTCTTGCACATCTCCGTCAACGACCAGGTTGTGGACGCGATCATACCCTACGATTGCGGATAGTCAGCTCTGTTGTATTCACTAGTGAGAGGGGTATGAAACGCACCTTGGCACCGTCACTGGCAAGATCGCAGAGCAGTCGGCCGCTAAGGAATCGCAAATTTGTTCCTTGTCGTCCAATGTTAGGCCATTTTGACCGTCTGAAGCGGCCAATGCGGGACCAGTGGTCGGCTTTCAACTCGCGCATTCGATGAAGCAGAACATCCAAGGAGACCCCAAGGAACTCGTGTCCCACAATCACGTCTGGGTCGGCCTTATGCAAGGTGACTATCCACACCGAAGTGTTAGCTTAGCGCTAGGGTCTAGTAGAGCGATAACAGACCAAGGATGTTGTTGAGCAGCATGCGCTCATTCTTCATCGGTGAAATGACGCCCTTGCCGTTATTGCTCGCGCGGGCCTCGAAGTTTGGAGGGAAGCGATCCAGGGGTCGAACGAATGTCCGTACGGTGCACGGTAGAGCCTCAGGTGGAGTAGGGTCGTCGATATCCACTGTGTATCGTGAGTAATTTTCTCCTACGCGCTCGTTGTGATGACTTACAGTTGGACCAAATGCGAGCTGTCGCACAGACAATCTCGCGGATATTCTCGCGATGATTCACGATTGTCCGGAGGCTCAAAGACACGACGGTAAGTGGAGGCATTTCCCTCGGAGCGTCAGAGTCAGTCTCTGAGAAAGGATTGATATCCTTCGGGTCTGATACCGTCGCCTCCACTTTGCACCACGACACCTGCGACATGGCAGAATGCGTTAGATTATGGATGCGAAAGTGTAGAGTTCTTGTAACGTACGCCCTTATTGTCGACCTCAGGATTTTTAACCTGTAGCCAGCAAGGACCCATGATCTTGCGCTTGAGCACGAGTAACTCAAACGCGCTGGTGTTCGTCCCAAAGATTCGCGAGAAGTTGGGGCTCGAAGCCGTATTCGGGAGTGCCGGCTCTGAGTTGCTGACGTTCAGCGGCACATACTGCGACCGTGCCCTGTGCGCTTACCATTGAAACCGTAGACAACCTTCAACCATTGCCTTTCCTCTCGTGGAACGTCCTTCTCGCCGAACGCGTATTTACGCTTGACGAACTTGCCTTTGAAACTCTTGATCCCCGCCTTTCTCCGCAGGCGATCGAAATCAGAGTAGATGTCCGTCAGCTCTGGTACTTCATCCGTTTCATACATCTCGCCAGTCTCTTCGTCTTCGGCCATACGCCTTTCACGCGGTAGCACGAACAGATTGCGCTGCAAGTTCTCGACGGTGACACAGATTGAGACCCAAGTCTTGGTCTTCTTGTCCTGCGTCTTACCGATGAAGTATAGTTTGCCGTCGTGCTCCAGATAGTCTAGCCAATAGAATCGTAGAGAGCCGTCTTCCTCCAAGATCGACAGGTTGGTCGGCGCCGCTGAACGTGCGGGAGTAGCAGGAGCAAGCGGACCAAGAGAATCATCGGTAGTAACTTTCAGCGAGTCATACACGGATAGCCAGGAAGGAGTATCGTCTAGCTTCTTCTTGGCACTCGCGTTCGTATTGAGCGGTTTAAGTGGTTTGGCCTCCGCGTCAACCTCCAGTTTCGTCTTTGGCTTAGGCTTCAGATCGGCAAGCTCCTCCTCGTCGATGTCCATGAACGCGTCCATGTCGATGTCGTCAAAGGCGGAGTCTGCATCGTCAGTCCCACTTTCCACACCAAGCTCCCCCATTCGCTCGATGGTAGGCAAGATCTCTGGTGCTTCCGTCTTGATCTTCTTTTTCGGGCTCAACATGAAGTCGTCGCCGCTAGAAGCCCCGACGCCATCGTCCAAGAAGCCATCCGAAGACATGTCAGGGTCGCCATAACCGCGCCCACCGGTTCTAGCTCGTGAGCGGGAAGAGGTGCTGAAGGGATTTGGCGAGGATCCACCATCGTCGTACATGGGGTCTGGCTCCGGTTTCCGCTTGCGCGACTTGACTGCCGGCTTCGCAGATATGCTGTCCATGTCGCCCAAGAGAGAGGCCATGAAGTCTGTCTCTTGTTCTGCAGATACGGCGGGACGGTATGCACTGATTGAAGGTGTGACCGCGGGTGGTGGAGGTTTCGCCTTCGCTTTCGCTTTGCCCTTCGCATCGGCCTTACCCTTCTTCGCTGCTTGTCGGTCGTACATATGAGCTACACAGTCGGTATAAGGATAGAACGCGTACATTTGCTCTTCCTCTGCTCATCATCACTCTCCTCGCGGTCCTCGGCCGCTTCGAAGTCGTCTACTCCGGTGTCCATGTACCCACCGATACCATCATCGACCACAAAGTCATCCTGGGCAAGACGGCCGCGTACTATTGACTTGTACTGGTCTTCTGAAACCTCGTCGTAGATCTTGTCGTCCTCCTCGATCTAAAGGACGCGTCCGTTCGCGATCAGCCCGCCGGTCTAGCCACACGCGACAGTACCTTGTACGATCTCCCGCCACCTTCACGCGCTCTTTTCAATTCAGCGAGCTTAGCTAGCCTCTCCTGTTTCTCTCGTCTTGCTCTATCAGTCATGACGTCTGCAGGGTATCGAGTACAGCAATCAAACAAGGAGGAGACCAGAACCAGTGAGCATACACATCCGAGACGCGCCTCCACAGACATGCGACACGCTTTCGGGCGGAGATACAAAGCGTGGTATGCACGTGCTCGCTTTCTAACACCTAACCTCATGGTCTAACTCCTAACCCTACCTCACACACTTACGCCGAGTGTCCGAAAGGTCTCTCACTCAGCATCCACTTTGTATTCTGCCACGCACTCTTGTCTCTCACCACCATGTTCAGCTCGGCTCTTCGCACTTCAGTACGTCTCGGAGTGTCTATGCAAGATACCATGCGGGTCTAACTCTTTGACAGTTCACCGCCCTTCGCGCACCCACTCGTGTGTCAGCGGTTGCGCTCACCTCTCCGTCTCTGGCTTTCGCGCGGCGGTACATTACTCAGGAAGCGCGGAACAAGCTACAGCAAGCGGTTTCGTCCACACCGGTCGTCCTGTTCATGAAAGGCACCCCCGAGGCACCCCAATGTGGCTTCTCGAGGGCAGCAGTGCAAGTGCTTGACATCCACGGCGTTCCGCCAGAAAAGATGAAGACTTTCGACGTTCTGGAGGACAGCGAGCTTCGACAGAACATCAAGGAGTTCTCGTATGTGTCTCCGTTCTGTAGCTCTCGATGCAATAGGCTGACATACGAACGCCCAGTGATTGGCCAACAATTCCCCAGCTGTATGTCAACGGCGAGTTCGTCGGCGGCTGCGATATCCTCATCAATAGTGCGTTGCCTTTAATCATGCCATAGCATTCTGTGTGCTAATGTGTACAACAGTGCATCAATCAGGCGAGCTCGACGAACTCCTCGTTAAGGCCGGTGTGGTGTCGCCAGAAGAGGCTTCAGAGAACACGAGTCAAACTCAGAGCCAAAATTAGAGACTGACCACGTCGCATGAGAAACCCGTTGCATGGGAAGCTCTGCTATGTACATATGCGCACCATCTTACCATGGCATACATATCTCTCCGTGCTTTGCCAATACGTGTCGGAAGCTCTCGTAATATTGCTGTATCGTTATGCACTCTTAATGCAAGTCATCACTCACGATCAACGCACAACTTACCCAGCATTCAATTGTTTGACGCATCAGACATATACTGAGCCTATGTAGTATATTCCAGACCCTCAGATTACGGACGTTACTCAGGTGCGTACTCGACCACGCCACCTTCACCGACCCTCCCTCTCCTGACCTTCTCACCCTTCGCACGTACCAAGTCCTCGACAGTCTTCATCTGCCCGTCTTTCGTGCTTTCCTTGAACCAGCCCAAGTGATCGGCAATGAGATGTCTACCGGTACATCGTATCAGCGTGAAGTGGGGAGTAACTGAACCAGATTTACGCACCTATTTTTGCACCCAGGACATTGCACAATCACTATCCCTCTCTCGTAACTCCTGCGGGTGAACTGGTGCGTAGAGCGCGTATGGCACGCCTCTACCGTACAGGTGAACGTCAGGGATAGCCGAGGTTCATGCATTTGGAATGATAGCTGGGTGTGCGACTCGGCAGTTGTGGTGGGCTCCGCACTAGCATCTTCCCGTTCCGGGCGAAGAGGAAGAGCAGACTGATTTGGTTCATCCTTTCTCCAATGAGACGAGGAGGATATTGAGCGAGAACCTGCAGCGAGCCTACGAGCCCGTGACGCCCATGGTATGGGCGTGCGACTGGCTGTGTGAGTTACACTCGCTACTGGTTGCCAGAGGAGGGCAGTTGCCTGGCGAAACGAAAACATTGGTTTGGAAGACAGTAAAACGGATATCGCCAGTCGCCAGAGAAGAGGGTGAAGGAAAACGTAGAGTAGGTTGTAAGAGAGCGCGGTGCACAGTTTCAAGCTATGACGATGATCAAGAGAGCAGCACTTGCTTAGTCATCAAATATTCCGCGTGCGACTCCGACTAAATCGGGCTTCCATGGCTTGGAATCTTGGAGTCCTGGACACTCTCGAGCTACACAGGAGGGGCAACAAGGCTCAAGCCTGAACGTTCAGAACTTCGATAGCTTTTGCAAGTAGGACCAATTGGAAGTATTGCTTTCAGCATGAGTGCGGTATCGAGTCATCCACAAAATATCCCCCAGCCATATAGGTAACCAATCATTGCGTTATCATTGAGATCGCGATCGCGGGTGTGGCTCTGGGGTTTTTTAGGTTCCATTGGCAGCCCGAGGTAAAGTCAGAGAGCAGAGTTTGGAGGATCAGCTCCCCTTTCTTTCTGACCGCCATGTCTGCACCAATTGGTGGGCTTCCGTAGCGACACCGTGCGCGCCGCCAGAGTTACTGATTCAACGATGTTCACAAGCGCTGCTCTCCGTCTACGATAAGACGAACCTCCTGGAGCTCGCGACCGGGCTCCATGGCGCCGGCGTGCGCCTCCTGGGCTCTGGCGGGACCGCTAAGAAGATCAGGGAGGCAGGCATACCCATCGAGTGAGTTGATCAACGTGCTACTCGTGCACAGAATACTGAGGGGTTTGTAGGGATGTCTCGGACATCACCAAGGCCCCCGAGATGCTTGGTGGGCGCGTCAAGACTCTGCANCCCCGCCGTTCACGGTGGTATGTCCCCATATATGCAACCTGAAATGTATTGTCGGATCCCATAATTGACGTTGGTCTCATCGCAGGTATCCTTGCGCGCTCTATCCCCTCTGATGAGGCGGACTTGAAGGCACAGAACATCTCCCCCATTTCCATCGTAGTCTGCAACCTCTACCCGTTCACAGACACGATTGCGAAGCCTGGCTGCACGCTCGCCGATGCAGTCGAGGAGATCGATATTGGTGGCGTCACCCTCCTTCGGGCTGCGGCTAAGAATCACGAGCGTGTTTCCGTGCTCTCTGACCCTGCGGACTACTCGGAGTTCCTTTCCGCGTGGAAGCAGGGCAATGGCGACGTCGGCCAGGCCATCAGGAGCAAGCTCGCGCTCAAGGCTTTCGAGATGACCGCTAAATATGACGATGCGATCAGCGGTTACTTCAGGGAACAATATGCATCCTCCGACCTGCCAACGGAGAAGCTGGCGGGGCCCGTGCAACGGATGGCTCTGCGCTACGGTGCAAACCCGCACCAGAAGCCTGCTCAGGCTTTCGTTGCCGAAGGAGAGCTCCCATTCAAGGGTATGCCGCGGATGTCCGTACCCCACGCTCATCTGATATTGATACGTGCAATTTGTAGCTCTTTGCGGTTCTCCTGGATACATCAACCTACTCGACGCTCTGAACTCATACGCGCTCGTGAAGGAGCTATCCGAGGCGCTGAACCTCCCTGCGGCCGCCTCCTTCAAGCACGTCTCTCCCGCCGGTGCTGCCGTCGGACTCGAGCTGAGTGACGTTGAGAAGCAAGTCTACGGCGTCGACGACTTGAAGGAGCCCTTGACTCCTCTTGCATGTGCTTACGCACGTGCCCGAGGTACTGCATATGCACCCTTTTGGTGAGCGTGAGTGGTCGAACTCAGTGTTTGGCAGGTGCGGACCGGATGTCCTCCTTTGGCGACTTCATTGCTCTGTCGCACCCCTGCGACCTCGCAACTGCGAAGATCATCTCGCGTGAGGTGTCAGACGGCATCATCGCGCCCGGCTTCTCGCCCGAAGCGTTGGACGTCCTTTCGAAAAAGAAAGGCGGCAAGTACTGTGTGCTCCAGGTCCGTATCAGAAACCCGCGTCCGAGCGAAATTGAATGGCACTGATCTTCAATCACTCCCTGAGCAGATGGACCCGGCGTACAAGCCTGCGGAGATTGAGACCCGCCAAGTGTACGGTGTCTCCCTCCAACAGCGCCGGAACGATGCGAAGATCGACGCTAGCCTCTTCTCCAACATCGTAACCAAAAATAAAGAGGTACGTCGCAGCCCGGTGTTCTTGCCCCACATCGCTGCCCGAAAGGGCCACGTCCAGTGCCCAACGCCAAGTCTAACTCTAAACCTCCGCTCTAGCTGAGCAACCAGGCCCTCACGGACCTCATCGTTGCCACCCTTGCACTCAAGTACACGCAATCCAACAGCGTGGCGTACGCATACCGTGGTGCGACGATCGGCATCGGTGCGGGCCAGCAGTCGCGTATCCACTGCACACGACTCGCGGGCACCAAGGCTGACCTCTGGTGGCTCCGGCACCATCCCCGCGTGCTCGCGCTGCCGTTCAAGAAGGGCGTCAAGCGCGCGGAGAAGGCGAACGCGATCGACCTCTTCGTCGCCGGCGAGCCGCTCGAGGGCGGGGAGAAGGCGCAGTGGGAGGCCCTCTTCGAACAGGTCCCCGTGCCGCTCACCGCGGAGGAGCGCGCCGAGCACCTCCGCAAGCTTGACGGCGTCGCCTGCTCGAGCGACGCGTTCTTCCCCTTCCCCGACAACGTACACCGCGCGCGGAGGAGCGGCGTGAAGTACCTCGCCGCGCCCAGCGGAAGCGTCATGGATGCTGAGTGCATCAAGGCCGCTGACGAGCACGAGATGGTCTTCGCTCACACGTCCCTGCGGCTCTTCCATCACTAAACGGCATCCGACCGACCTATCGATGACGTTGGCGTCGTTCGTACGGCCCCGAAGCTGCGGTGCGTTGCGTGTGCGCGCCGTGGATCAGGGTCATATGAGTGTCCCTGCACACAATTACGAGNAAAAAAAACACGGGAGGGCTGGTCGGAGGAGCACAGGAACACGGGGAGGTATCGCGGCATCCCGGATGGGCGTAGTCAGTAGCGGGTAAAAAGCAGAGAACGCGCCGTATGTCAGAAGAGAAGTGTCATAGAATCTGTTGTATCAATCCTCGATTCCTCATCTATCAGGCGCGAGGCCCCGCGCGTCATCAGGCGGGCCGTCCAGACTCCAGAAGGACAAGGAGGCTTACAGAACGGAGGAGAAATAGAAATTAGAATGAAGAAACAGAAACCTTGCGGTCTTGTCCTCGTCTGGCGTGCCGGTCCATTCCAGGCGGGCAGCTAGCCAATCCGCCCGCGCAGTTCACGCCACCAGNCCCCCAGGTCTGACCGGGACCGCCCGCCTCCGAGCGTCCTCCCTGGCTTTAGCCACACATGTCCAGTCCGTGCCGCGGCATCNGCGCCCGCTAGATGCACGCGGGAGCGTGTGTGCGCGCGCGCCGCGCGTAAGCATTCGCGACTGGCAGCGGTGCTATCGTGCGCTCACTTGACCGTCGTCGTTCTGATGAGCGTAAAAGGTACTGTGTCAACAGGGGTATGATTACGAGGGGCGGTCCCGCGCCCTTGCGCCTCCCTACGCGCATGCACGAGGAGGGGCGCCCTAGGGGCGTCGTGCACCCATCAATTTGGTAGTAACGTAGTACTTGGTACGTAGGCCGTACGGCGTGTGATAGACACACGGCTATACAGGCCTGGGGGACATTCCGGATCCGCTAAAGAGGAGGCGCACATGTGGGGGTATGAGCACTGTGGTTGCAAGAATAGCCGGCGTATTGTTTGGAAGCGGGAAGGGGGATAGGCATGATGGGGAGGGTAAGTAAGTACGTAGAGGAGTGTGGGGGAGGGAGGTTTGGCACGGAGAACGTCGCAGACATGGGCCTTGGGGTTTTATGGATTATGTAGTCTATGGATGTGGAAGAGACGTGGTAGGAACGTTGTTGCATAATCAGTTCTTCAGCAGAGCAGGGCGACAGCGAGTGAACGAGGAAGGCGGACATGTCGTGACGGTCATGCAGGTCGTTAGAGGACATGTGGGGGATAAGAACTGCGAACGAACGAGCAAGCGCATGAGTCGACACGACAAACCCAGCAGATATCCGGCGAGCGCACGCACCATACGGTAAAAGCCAGGCGGTACCAACGGCGCATCCGCCAGCCAGCCAGCCACACTACTCCTCCGAGACCGTGACGGTCGCGAAATTGCTAAAGTCGACGACATGCGGCTGCTCGCGCGCGATCTCGCTGAAGCGGCCCCAGTTGACCCACCACTCCTCCGCGGCGTCGCCCGCGTCGTACAGAAAGATCTCCGCGATCTCCTCGAACTGCGCCTTGAGCGTGCCCTCGTCCCACTCGTCCTTGCGCCGGCGCATGTCCTCGTCGCGCGCCTCCGCGAGCGCGCCGTCCGGCATCGACACCATCTGCGCGTTCGCGATGTCCGCGAGCTTCACGAGCTCGCACCGCCGCTGGCGCAGCTCCTGGTACGCGCTCGTGAACGACGGGATCTGGTCGAGCGTGCGCAGGTGCGAGAAGAGCGAGCCGAACACGACTGCGTCTTCCACTGCCATCGCGGCCGGGTGCGAGCCGCCGGGCTGTCGGGAACAGAAGAGATGGGTGAGTCAGTGGGCGGGCGCGAGAAGGTGCGACGAGGGCGGAATGAATGTGTGTAAGGATACTCACGAACGACGGGTGCGCAGCGTCGCCTAGGAGCACGATCCGGCCTGTCGAGTCCACCCAGTCGTCTATGCCTCCAGGCCGGGTCATGAAGCGCGTTCGAATGAGATGCGGCGTCATTTTAATTAGCCGCTGCACTCTGCACGGGGCGGGCGCAGAAGGGCAGGACGCATGCGCGCGTCAGCAGCGAGCATCGGAATAGACAGAGCGTGAGAGACGTACTTGGGACCGTGCCCGTCGAGGTTGAGCTTCTCCGTCGGGAACAGCTCCTCCCAGCTCTCCTCGCCCGCCTGCTCCTGCCCGTCGAGCCCGTTCCACGAGTAGACGTGGAAGAAGAACTCCTTCTTGGCGCGCTACAAGCATCGCGCGCGATCGTCGTCTGTCAGATAAACACTCGCTAGGAGATGCCCGGATGGCGGACGTACCACGGGATGTCCTGGGAGGGGCCAAGAAGGGCGCTCCGTTGGGATCATCAAAGAAGGCGGTTAGAAGGATCAAGGTAACGCACCACAGACACTTCTATGTGGGCCCATCCAGATGGGCCACTGCGGCGGGTGAGCGAGCTGGCGCGGCAGAGATAGTGGACGTGTCATACCTCGTCTGATAGGGCATATGGTCGCAGCTCGGGGTCCTTGAGCATGTCTTCCGCCTTGACGACGCCGGTGTACAGGGTCATCCCGCCTGGCTTCGCGACGTCCTCCTCTTCTAGTACGACGTCCCTAACCTTACTTCGGTAGCCGTCCGCACCAATGATCATGTCCGCCGTGAGGACGTCGCCGTTCGCAAGGGTGACGCTTGGGTTGGGGAAGCGGTCCGTCCCCTGCTGTATTGACGTGACCTCTGTGTGGAAGTCGACCTGCGCGCCGGCGTCGATGGCCAGTTTGTAGAGCATGCGGACAATATCATCGTGCTGCATCAAAGAACCGAATGGGTGAGAAGATGTCACCGCGGGGGAGAGAGGGTCAATCGCCGGCGCGGCACGTACGTGCATCATCAGGAACTCTCCGCCGGTTTCTGCCATGACGGCGGGCTTCCAGTGCAAGTAGCCGACGAGGTTTCCCGTTCGTACTGAGGAGCAGCGAGAGAAAACATGTCAGCGATGGATCAACGCGCGAAGGCAGAGAGGCAAGAAAGGGATGGAAGAGGACGCGTCCGACACCGGCCAATTAAGCGACCCGCGGTGAGTCGCTAGGGGGCAGGCGATGTGCAGTGGAAGGCTTCGATCAGAGGGGAACTCGCTCGCGGCGGGCTCCTTGTCAACGCGACTGCCCAAACGCGGAGACAGCGTACATCGGTGCCGCCGAGGTAATCGGACGTGTCACACGTCGCAATCGGGCGCCGCGTCGCTCATTGACGTCCTCTCAACGACTACGAGCATTTCGACCTCGCAGCCGCGGCCACAACCTCACGGCCAATAGTTAGCGCGCACCTCTCGTTGACGCGCAGCACTATCTGGGAGGTGGTTGCATGCGAGTGTGGACTATGGGGATGCAGGCCCAGTGTCCCATCACGTTCGACCACATTCGAATGCAGAGGAGCTGAGTGCTTGTTGTGGTCGCATGACGAAGTTACGAAGCGCCCAGCGCTCGCGTCGACGCTGCGATGGGTCGCCCGTGACGCAGTACGCCGCCCCCGACAGGCTGGCGAAGGAAGACGTCGATTGAAGCCAAATGATACTCACGATGATGGAAGGGAGTGCCCACGCATCTCGTCGACACCTTTCTGAGCTCTTCTTCGCCGACCCAATGCCGCAGAATCTTGCTCAGGTTTGGTGGCACGCGATGGCCGCCGCCGGGGACGTCCAGGTCGCGTTTTTCGAGCACCCTGACGCGGTGCCCCGACTTGCTGAGGACGTACGCGACGGCTAGGCCGCCGATCCCTGTGACGCAGAGGGCCGAGTCAGCTCAAACGTGGATCCATATGTGCGCGTGTGTGGCTCCGTCGATCACCACGCTGAAGACGGACACAGCTGCGCAGATGAAACACGGACGGAGGGTCGACAACGAAACGACTCGAGCGTGAAGGTGATGGACAAGCGCTGATCGGGAGGGAGTGGGGAAGCCATTGTGGCGCGAGAGCACTTACCTCCACCGATCACGAGAAAGTCGAGCGGGAGCGCAGCAATACGGTCCACGGCGGGCATGGGGGTGGAATTTGAGGAAGAGGCTGAGGCTGCAGGGTAGGGTAAACGAGAAGGCGGTGAGTTGGAAGAGGTCGAAGGTGATAGACGGGGTCATATGGAGGGATTGTACATACGAGGCATGCCTGATAAGGAGAGAACAAGGACCAGGGAAGAGATGTGGAGATGGTGAGGTAGGAAGCGTGTGAATGGGACGAAGGCAGGGCAGAGTGGGAAGCGGGGGATGCGGACGAGAAGCGTCGAGGGTAGGGCAGCGAGTGGAGGCTGGAGGGGAGGGAGCAGACGACGGGGTCGCGACTTCCGCTTAAGTGGATGATGGTGCGTTCTGACCGGGACGCTCGGTTAGCACGGTGGTAAAAGAAGAACCCTGCAAAGTGGATGGCGGCGATGGTTGACTAGCGGATGGTGACTAGTCCTTATGGGTGCCTAAATAACGCGTTAGTACGCCGGCTAAGAGGGAGGGCATAAGAGAGAACACGCACGCCTATGATATATCCCAAGGATTGACATGGAGCGAGATGGCGAGCGAGGGTGGAGGACGTCCGGGGAGACATGATGCATGCGAAAGGAGCTAGACCAGGAACTGGGAGAGGACTCAGACCGCCTTGTGTTGTGAACACCGCGACCTGCGCTGGCTCCTGTCTCCCCGCCCGTCGCCCATCGCCCGTGGCCTCAGGCCTGGCCAGCTGCGCGTTCAGCATATCCCACCGCTGTGGTGTGGCCAGCGATTGGCCGTCGTTCCTCGCTCCTCGGCGTCCTCGCCCTCCCGCGCACGTCCCAATCCGGCTTTCCGCCCTCTGCGCAGATCTCGATTAACCTCTCCGTGCCAACAAGCGCCCGTCCCCTCCCACCGGCTCTCTCTGGCAGAAATGCTTCCGCTACCGCCCGCCCATTCCAGCCTCCGTCCATCGCTCCCCGGGGCCGGAGCCTTCTCCGGCCGGACCGTGGGCGTCTGAGTTCTCGGGCGGCTGACGGCCGGGGGCTCCGGATGCGGCCGGCGTCGGTCGGGAGGAGGACAAGGTTGGTTGTGCACGAGGAATGCATGTTTTGTCTGCAGTGAGCTCGACGGTCTCGTCGTCCTCGAGCATCGTCCGGCACCTCTCGCTTTCTCTCTTCTCGCTCCTCCACGCTCATCTCTCCTGCACGATCTGCTTTTGTATCTCCCTCTTGCTCGTCATGGTTTTCTCCTTTTCCTTCAGTCTCTCCGTCCCCGGCATTAGCAATCCCTTCGCGGCTCCTGAACCAGTTCCGGCGTCTTCGCCCAGCTTTCATTATGGCTCTGACGTCCAGCATTCCTCCGTTCCGCGCCGCCGCCCGCCCTCTCCGTCCCTTTTGCCTCCTCTCTCCAAGAAGAGGGGATGGGTTCCGTCTTCTTCTGAACCTAGTCGCCCTGCGCCTATGCACACCTCTACCAGTGGCTATCTCGACACACCAGCAAAGTACAGAGACATGGCTTATCAGTCAGCTGAGCAAGATGAAGTCGAGGAGATGGTTGCAGGTGAGTATCGCAATCGCAATTTCTCGCTTTACTTTGGATGGGCTTCGCATGAGTGTGCAAATGCGCTTGGCCATACCGTCAAGCATAGACAACGATATGATGAGTTCCTCTCCCCTCGCACCCGTCATGATATCCGCATCATCTCGCTCGCAAGCCAAAGTCGCATTTGAGCGCTGTATCTCCGAGATGCAGTACTTCAGTCGGCTTGTATGCGCTTTGAACCTCCTATGATTGCGGGCAGAGATATCTCCTTGCCACAGGGCGTCACCGACGCGCATACATCTCGAGACAAACCGTTTGAGATGTATGTCTTCGGAGACCCTGTGGAGGCTCGATTAGTGATTGCGAGATCGAACCCCTCTGCCCAGCTCAATAGGCAATGCGTCGTTCCGGATGGTGCACGCATTACTCGTACTCGTGCCGATGTCACCGACTATTACCCCCACGAGGCTTCGATCCGAGCATTAGAGCGCGCTTTCTGCGTGCATGATCTCCCCGCCTATTCCCAGCTTAATGAACGCGCGAAGTCAGCGGTAGACCGCAGCGTGTGTGCCGCATATACCTCCTGCACAGCTATCTTGCCATGTCGTGTGCGGATGTAGATGTGCATGTACGCTGCGTGTTCGCCAGCCGTGTGCCGTCACGCCGACAACACGTGCACACCGCCATGCCTGCTCTCATATATGAAGCCCATCCGCTGCTGCCCGTTCTCCAGCATGTTCATGACCGCCAAACTCAACTTTTATGTATCGATAGACCTTCCTCCTCCCAAGCGCCGGAGAACGCTTGCTGGCTCTATTGTCTCGACTGCGCTGAGCGCGGCTCTCATCGGGACCGCTGTTGGCCTTACTGTGTATCGCCTGTGAGTACTATCACGTTATGTTGCATTGAAAAAGGCTCACAGCATGGACAGATGGAGGGATCGTGGCAAGAACCCCGAACCTCTTCCACCACCTCCGTATGAACAGGGAGGCTGGGTTCCCCCGGAGGTGTGTATACAGACTCTTCCGGCGATTTGCGTACTGATCGATGTCGCAGCATGAACCAACCCCCGCTCCGGAAACCCCCAAGTTGGTGGTCACTGCGCCAACTACTCCCCGTTCACGGAAGTCCCGCCACGTTGCCGGTCGACGAACCGTTCCGCGCCATCGGAAGGCGCACTCCCGCTCGCAGGCGTCCACCTCTCACTTTACCGCCCCTTCTTCCTCCTACGCCTCCCGCGCACCCATCCCGCCCGAATTCAACTTCGCCAGCGGCTCGCAGTCAAGCCCGAGCAAGGCTGACGACGATGCGGACGTTGACGACCAGATGTCCTGGATCGGGGACCGTCTCGCCCAGCTCATCGCCGAGGGCCAGAAGGCGCTCGGCAAGGAGGTCGTCATCATGAGCGAGGATAAGGAAGACGAGGTCNGATGACGGATCCGGGGGCGTGGGTCGAGGAAGACGAGGAGGAGCCAGTTCCGGGCTCCAGCCGCCTCCCCCGGCCTCCCACCGTACTCCCCCTCCCCCCGCTATAGCGCGTCTCCGTCGAGGAGTACGTTCAGGCGCGGGGTCTCGGTGGAGTCCGAGACGCGGTCCTTGACAGGGACCCTCGCCGAGGACGACTGGGCGTGGGCGAGCGCGGAGATGCGCGAGAGCATGGAGCGTGCACGGATGCTCTACCGACAGAAGCGGGCGCTTTAGCCTCGCGCTGTCCATGCGGCCCCCTTCTTCTCTTTATTAGCTTTTGCCGTACGTGCCCTCGTTCACCTCACCGCCGTGCTTCTAGCGACGGAGTGTACGTTCGTCGCGTCCCTTGCGTCCCTGCTCGACCCGCCCCCCTCTTCGGCCTTCTGCTTTTACGACCACGAATAGATACGACCCTGCGACGCCCTTCCTCCCACACACATACATATTGCATTACCATCTTATCGTATTTTTGGCACTCACCCATCCATCCATACAGCACACAGCACACGACCCCACTGCATGATCATCGACAAGCTCCCCCTCCTGCACTTGCATTCTTTCTTTTCTTCTGACACTGTCTTTGGCAGCGCTTTATATACGTTACGTGCGTAGTAGGATTAGGTTATTCTGTGTTATCTATGTAGCAACAAGAAGTTCCCTTGCCGTGCGTTGCGCGTTGCGCGCGAATGCGGTGATATTGTTCTGAGATTTTGCTGCCCCTGCGCGAAATTGACGTTGTTCAAGTGATACATCTCTAGTGTTCACTCAGTAGCCCATGGACGATGTGCCTAGTACACAAGTTGTGAGGCGCCCATAGGACTGAGAGAGAGAGAGAGAGAGAGAAGCCGCTATCTGGGTGACTGTGCCACACACAAGCGCCGCCCGCGCGCTTAGCGTGCGTGAGCCAGTCAGCCCGCGAGTCCTACGTAAGGATCCCGTTTCCCTAGCAGAAGGGGGGGTTGTTGCGGATGCACAGCATCCCATATGGGTGTCCGTATCCCACTCAAACATCGCAACCTGCAGCAGTAACCACGGTCATCCCCCACGGGGGGACGCGCGCGTAGTTACCTACCTGCAGCCTTCTACCAGAGAGC
>JAPEVG010000385.1:0-12358 GCA_029747595.1 Trametes cubensis
CGCGCTCGAATGCTTGCGTAACCAGGAGCTTGCGCACCACACGGACCCCGTGATGGCCCCCCCGCCCCTACCTGTCATCGTTGCAGCTTCGCGATCTCGTCTTGCAAGACGTGCATGCCGTGAGTGAGCGCAAGCGACTGTGGTCACGCGTCGAGCGTATTGTGGAAGGGAACGCCAACGTGCGAACGAACCTTGAGGAAGTAGAAGGCGGAGATGAACAACGGGTATGGAGGTGGGTTGGTAGTGCGGGAAGAACCCTGCCTCCCGGAACTCCCGGCGTGAATAGACTCGAGTATGAGGAGAGAGGGGAAGGGGGTCGGATTGTTGCATAAACGTTGTTGTTTCCACGTTCACCGCGCTGATGTTTTCCAAGTCGAGTATGTTCTACGATTTCCTTCCGTCCAGTCGAGCGTGCGTCTATTGATGTTGCTGAGTGTCCAGCATGTGCTCTGTTCCGTCGCCTTGTTCCTTCTGCCACCGAACCTCCTATCCACCATGCTCCTCTTCGCTGTTTTATGACAATATCTATCGATGTACTTCTATATGGTGATATGCTTAGTCAATTCACACTCTATCGTCCATCTGACTTCGAGAATCACAGGACGCATTTGTTGCGATTGTGCCCAGATAACGACGGGGCTACCCATCAGATACCTTCGTACCTCTCATTACCCGCATGGGCTTCGCTATGACACTTGTGATGACCGTCTTCCTGCGTCATTTACGGTGTCAAGAGGATGGAACGGCAGCCGTGGTTCTCATAGCACTCACTGGCCGATATCGGTGCCCTCGCCAAGTACTGCACGCGTATCGATAGCCCCGGCGAGAGCTCGACCGTCGAAGCGCGAAGAGAGTTTCGGAGAAGCGCCTCAGCGGCTGGTAAATGCACTATACCCTCTTTTTTAGCTTCGGACCCAGGTGTGCGGGCTCCGCGGATGCGCACGGCACGTCGAAATTGAATCCGAATCAAGACCCATCAAGGAGGCGAGCGGTCGCAGACGCGCCGAGACGCTCGGTGTATCGTAGCCATGTGTTCACCAGGAGCCCCTTAGCGCGTAAGGCTACGTGTACGTATACGTGCATCCTCTGCAGCTGATCCCCTCGAATAGTGAAAACTCGGTGGATCGAGCCTCGACGCGTACGCCAATGACCGCCCCAGCCTGGTTTGGCGCGCCGGTCGCCGGTGGGCCGCAAAGTGCGAAGGTGCAGCTCCGAGCCGCTGCGAACGTTCGGAGGCGGGCAGAAGGCGCCGACTCAGTCTTTGGACTGTTTCCCAAGTCCCAAGTGCATGGCTCTAAGTCCGATGATGCGTAGTAGGGCCACGGCGACGAATTCACCTCCACCGCAAAAGCCCCTGGGCTAAGTTAGTGCCAGCCCCTTGGGAGAGCCGCTCTCGCTGTGTCAGTCGTTCTCAACGTCCCGTCGCAGCCGCCCACTGGCGCCACATTTCCGCGCACTCCCCCTCCTCAACACTTGGCAACAGACGGCTCCGACAGTCATTCGGGATTCAGATAGTGCCGATATGGGTTTGCGCATCTTCACGCCTGTCGCGAGGCTGTTACACTCTATCGGTTGGGTCCGCCATGGACGACCGCTACCGTCACCGGCGTTCGCGGAAGAGGCTTCGCCATCGAATGTGAGCCCGCTAGTCATGAGCTCGAGCTTGAGCTCTCACACAATTGCACCTCTATGAGCGGGATTCTCAAAGCGCCTAGGCTTGCGCGCCCCGCGCCCCAGAAGCCACCCCTTCTCTAAAATCGCCCCCTCGCGAGAAGTCAGAACAGCATCGGTGGTGGCGCGTCGCACTTAACTCCGCGATATGGCGCGCGCTGCCTGAGAGCGAGCTGGCTGCTGGCCAGCCCCGACCAGAGGAGAGGCTCCATACTCGAGCTTCAGGTGCGCCGCGCGCGCCGCGTCCGAGGGGGGCCCAGCCAGCTATCGGCGTGCAGCAACATCGGTCGGCCCAACGAAGGGAAAGTTCGGATTCGCGACACGGCGCTAGGCGGGACGAGCTCGAGGGGGCCATTCAATGATGAGCGCGATTCAGAAGCGCCGCGCTCGCCGTATGCGTCGTAGTCGCGCAGCGCTACCGTCGTGTCGCACAGGGGTCGCGCTACGGGCCCAAACTGCTCCCGCACGCCGTCTCAAGGCACCCTTGGCACCCAACCCTCCACCCTCCCCTTCCTTCGCCTTAGAGAGCCTTGCGGATGCCGAGGAGGTATCAGTGCGTCAGACGCGCGCGCGTTCAGTAGATACTCCCGACTTCGCTCGGAGGTGCTACTGCTAGTCAGCGCGGGAGGCCTCGTAGTCTGTTACACGGCACCCATCCATACCACCAGAACACTGGAGCTCCCAAAGCCAGACTGACGAAGGCATCGATTTCGGAATTGGGACAGGAAAGTCTCATTGGACGAAGACACAGCACATGCAGCCYGAAGCTGACCCTACGGCCCGCCGTGGCCCAGTGACCACCACCGAGATGGAGCAGCCTGGTCATTGGTGGGCCCGGGGACAGACCTTCCTTCCCAACACACCACCGTGTAAGCGAGCGAGCGAAGACTCCGTATCCGTGTCCCCGCTCTAGACTCTAGGCTCTGGAAATCCTCCTCCTGTGCAATGCTGAATGTGCATAGTAGAAGTACATACGCGCACCGAACGAACGAACGCATTAGCGCATCGCCGACGGCACGGACCACATCGAGTCGTTGAGTGGGATCCCGGCCTGGATCTTCTCGATCAGCGCACGCTTCATGAACTGTTCTTCAGCGAGCATCCGCGTCGTCTAAATCCGTCCCAACAAACGAAGAGACAAAAAGAGAGGGCCACCCAGGGGCAGCGGCAGTGGGTCAGCTTCTCAATCGAACAACCGAACGGAGACAAACGGCAGGCGGACGGGGCAAACGGGGCGAGCGGCGAGAGGGGTGATAGCCACGCAGGCCAAAGTGGGAAACCCCGCCCGTCGCGGAGGGCGAGCGGAATGGTAATGGTGGTGGGAGTGGGGAAGGGGRTGAGGGGGGTTGTGACGTACCCGGAGGAACCTCTCGAGGTCGATGCGGCCGGCGTTGAGCGCGCGGTGCAGGTGGTATATCGTATCTTCGATCGCGTTATCCTCAGCCACAAGATTTACGAGCCTGCGGCGTTTACGTGATATCGCGCGGAAGCATTGAGCGTTGGCGCATTGGCGCGCGTGCGCACGGGGGTGATGAGTGGGTGAGTGGGWCAGGACGGGACGGTGAGCAAAAGGAGTAGGGWACGCGGGGTTAGGGCAAACAGGTTTGGCGGCAATTACGGAGCGCGGAGGCGGAGGCGGAGGCACGGAGGGGGGGGGGGGGTTCAAAATCGGGTCAGTGAATGTTCACGGCCAAAAAAAATGTCACGAAAAATGCCTCGAGAAATGCTCGGTTCAGCTCGGCTTTCCGCGAGCACGACTCCCCTTGGGGCGGAGTCGCGGAGTGGCTGAGCAGCACAATGAATGAGAGACTTACTGGTTGTGGACGATGGTCGTGGAGCAGACGAGCTCGTCGACCTCCGGGTCGCCCTTCCGTCTCAGCTCCGCTACATTCCGTTCTCCGGCCGCGACGACCTGTTCCAGGCGGGCAGCCACGCCCCGGCACACGTCCCGGACGGCCTCAAGCCGAGCCATCTCGTCGCGGATGGCGGGTTCGCCTGCGAGCAGGTCCGCCTGGTTCGCTCGGAGGCGCTCCGCGTCGAGCGCCATCGCCTGAGACAGCGACGCAAGCTCCGAGCTGATCTTGGCGTGCACCTGGTCGTGCAGCCGCAAGAGCTCGGGGTTGGGCGGGCGCGGAGGCGCTACCGCCGGTGCAGACGTCGACGGTCCTGCGGTAAGGTCATCTTCKGAATCGAGCAAGTCTGGCGGTGGTATTGACGGAGGTGCTGCCGGTGGCGGGGGCGCAGCAGCGGATGGAGGAGCGAATGTTGGTGGGAAGGGAGGTGGAGGTGGCTGGGCACCTGGTGGCGGTGAGACATATGGGTATGCTGCAGAACCTCCGGTGGTTAATTGCGATGCGACAAATGGCGGCGGTCCATATGGTGGTTGTATCTGACCTGCGTGTGGCRAATTCACCGGTGCTGGATGCACACTCTGCGGTGAGACCGTCCGGACGGCAGAAGCCGCCGGATTGGGCACCGGAGAGGAAATAGCGGRTGGTAGAGGAGGCAGAGGCGGGGGTGGCGGGCTCGTTTGTGGGGCTACCCGATATGGTGGTTGTGATCGAGACTGGTTCAGATGGGAAGCCGAGCTCGATGGTCCTCCCGCCGACCAGGCCGGAGCGTGCGGGGGCAGGTCGACAGAGCTGCTACGACTGTGCGGCGAATAAGTCGGTGGCGCCGGCGAATGGGCATAGTGCCCGACGCCGGCTAGCTCCTGAGGTGGATGCGGGGGCAAAGGCGGCGGTGGACGCGTCGCGAGAGCAGGCTAGCGAGGGGTCCGCATCGTCGATCGAGTCGAACGATCAGCATGACGCGACGCGACGTGGTACGATCACAGAAACGCGTACGCACATTGCTCAATATGGCCGGATTGTCTGCATGGACGTTGACGTGTGTCTGTGGAACGGGCACTGAAGCACTTCTGGACAGTGCAACTAGGCCGGTCGCGGATGCTCCTGGTTTGGCAGGAAGCGGAGGAGGGCCATTTGGTGGTGGGGCAGAAGGGGGCGTATGTTGCACCGTAGGCTCTGCTGAAGGATGACACTGAGAAGGGAGAGGTGGCGGCGGTCGTGCAGCGTAGTCGGGTGCCGAGGACGACGGGCGGGAGGGCGGTGGCGGCTGAGTTGTGGTGACGTCTTTAGGCTTCGCGTATACTGGCGGCTGGCGCGAGAAGGCATCTTGCATTGCTTCGAAGAGAGCGACGAGGCTGCATCCCTGTGGACGAGACGAGCAGCGTGAATGATTGTCGGTGTCGGTATCACACGAGCGAAACGAGCGTGAAGGAAGGAAGACAGACGGACCTCGCACTTTCGTTCCCAATTGCGGACGTAGTCGATGAGACAGCGCCCGCTAGTTTCCATGTCGGGGCCAGGACGAACGAGCATGTCGCTGGTCGGTACGACATATGCTATGGGCGGACTGCGGGGATACTCTCTGGGAACCCAGACCGCGATCGGGATGTTGTAGGATGCTCCACGGAAGACGATGGGAAGGAGGCCATGCAGGCAGAGCAAAAGCTGAGTGCGGCCGTCATCGTAGGCTATGTTTCACGGCAGAGGACCGTATGAGTGATCGAAGAGAGAGGGAAGAACGGCGGAGGAACTAAACTGTAGACGTCTGTCTTTGGGCGGATGGTAGGATGGCGCGTTAGGACAGCATCGGTGTGTGCGTAGACGAGGTCGCTGTTTGGATAGATCTGGATGTTTTGCCGGAGCCACTTTTGAGTGAGAGACTCGGACTTGGTCATTGCGGGAAACAGCGAGGTGGATGTGGGCAGTAGGTACTCCAGCTATCAGCTGCAACGGCTGTACGCAGCGCCAGGCAGATCTGGATATTATTATCATGGCCCCTCCGGCGAAACGCCCGTGCCCGGATCACAGACGCCCAGATGACGCCGACTCGGACGATCGGACCGTATGCGAGCGCCGGGAGAGACGCCGGAGACCGGTGAAAAAAGGTGGGAAAAAGCGGAAATTAGAGAGTGAGGAGTTGGAAATATCAAACTCTACGAGGAGTGGGGACAGAGCTTCCGATTGTGCACAGTGGAGGGAGGAGAGTTGTACTTCCGCGCGTNGTCTAGCCAAGATTTGCTTCCGCCCAGTGTGCGATCTGCCAGGCGCGTGGTTGGGGCGTGTCTACTCACCGCCCGCCACTTGCCACTCACCGCCATCAGTCCCGCCATCGGCTTTTCTCCTCTCCTGCTCGCTGCTAATTGTTCTCGGCCACGGACACGGGTCATGTCCATGAGCATCACTGGACCCGGTCCTTCCGCGTCTCCCTTTTCAGGCCATTCGCTTTTCCTCTCCCAGGCGCTGCGTGCCCACGATGTCCTGCCCCAATCCGGAAGTCTCAAAGGCTGCACGCTTGCCGGTGTGAACGCCCGTCCGTCCAAGCCCCCTCTCCTGCCTCTCCGTGGACGCTGCCTCGGGTTCGATTGCCTTCATTGATCGTTTCTTTCGAGCGGTTCGAATTTCCGGACGTCCACCGCGAGCACCTGCCGCTCGGTCGACGGTCTGGCTGATCTGAATCGCCCGTCCCATTGGATCTCGGCCGGGCGGGCAGGGGGGGCACGAAGGTCGCGTTCGGGTTCGAGTTCGAATTCAAGGGGCGCGCCGCAGGATGGTTCGGAGAGGACGACGGAGATTCAGACGTCTGGGGTGCAAATGTCGCTTCGGGCACTATGCTTGAATGGGAGCGCAAGGGTGGTTCCACCGGCGCGTTCTGGATCGCAGGGCCATCTGGCCAATGGGTGGCATGGCTGGGTGGCTGGACTGGTATGTTGTGTGCGTCTGCGCCAGTGTGTCTGCCTGGCAGGCATGCACGCTGGGCTCAGACAGGCTCCGGAGGCGTACGGGGCGCGGCCGGTGAGCGTCCGGGTTTGCATTCTTGGGAAATGTTTAATGGTGAAAATACGGCCCGATGCAATCCAGGGTAAAACGGAGTGGACAGGGGTGTGTTGTGTGTTTGACTAACTCCAAACGAGCGGACCTTGGTTGCCATTCCCGGATCACGAGTGTCCTCGGCTCTGAGCGCTGCGCCGAGTCGGACGTCTTGCTCTAATCCCTTGCTCAGCCTGCAGCTGCGTATATATTCCCCCTCCGGCTTTATGTCGGCTCGCCTCCCCTCACCTCACCGTACCCGTCCCCGTCCTCCGTCCCCTTTGCTCCTTCCATATCCTCCCCTCCCCTCCCTCCCGTCCCCCTCCCGACTCTTTCTCGACCAGCCCTACATGGGGAGGGAAGTCATGTCCGCATACCGCCGCCGCAAGTATACCTCCTCCGTCTCCCCCCCCTCCCACTCGCACCTCCTCTGCAACCAACTCCAGCATGGAGTCCCTCGCAGACCCCGCCGTCAACCTCACTCCCCAGCGCAAGCACCACAAGCTCCTCAAGGACGGCAGCGAGGTCTGGTCCAAGGAGGTCGAAAAGATCTTCGTAGAGGGTTAGTATTCCTTCCCCCCCNTCTCGGACTTTGTCACGCGTTCCCCCTTGATTGACGCGACGCGCAGGCCTCCGGCAGTATTGGCAGTCTCCATGGGCCACCTATTCCCGCGGTCGTAGCCGATGGCGGAATCAGTTCCTCGTCGATCATCTCAAGCGCGCCGGCGTCGAGCGCACCAAGAAGCAGGTCGCGAGTCACATCCAAGTCCTCCGCAACATGTGGAGGGGCACCCCAGGTAGGCCAGACGCGTCGAGCCACTCGTACCCATCACTGATTGACGCGTCCAGAATTCCACCTCGTCGCAGGAGGTGAGGAGCTTTTCCAGGAGAACGGGCTGCTTGCACACACGAACAACAAGAAGCCTACCGCTGCTGCTTCAGAAACGCCGTCAGCACTCAGTGGCGACCTGCCAGAGATGTCTGCTGGATCTTCGTCTTCATCCTCGACGCCTGAGTTCTCCGCACTAGACTTCCCGCTAGAGCTGCAGACCGCGACTACGTTCCCGACCATCCCCCCNGACGGCCCACATGTCCTCCTTCTCTGACCTTGCGCTCGACGACGTTCTGCACACCTCAGTCGCATCACTAGCGGACCCCGCATTCGGCACGCTATCTTCGTCACCGCAAGCCGCGCCGCTCGCGCCGATAAATGTGAAGCTAGAGCCGCTCGCGATGGATCCCGCGCTCTTCACGCTCCCGCAGGGCGCGCTCGTCGATGCCGCCTCCGCGCCCGACTTCCAGCTCTCCATGCCAAACCGGATATTGAACCTCCATTTTTGGGCAGAGGGCATGGTCCCTCTCTCCGTCGATGTGGACCGGCTCGTCGGTTCGACGCCCTCCATGCCTTCCCGGATTTTCCTCCATTTTAAGGTCTCCATGCCCTCCATCGCCGACCTCCACTGTCCGCCTGGCCTCCAGGGCGTGAGCGGCGCCGTGTCGTTCGCGTCCCGTTGGGGTAGCCTCGCCAAGTGCCACACCAAGAGCTGGGGCCCGGGCAGGACCGTCGTCTCGCAAGACCTTGGACTGTTCTCTCAGGTGACCACCCCGGAGCTTCAGGCCGGGCTCAACGCAGACGCGTACTCGCCACAGATGGTCTTCGCGTACCTGCCAGACTCTGCGCTCAGCCGCTGTCACTGGCTCGAGACAGGTGAGTTCGTTGCCGTCGTGCGCGCGCGCGTTACAGACGCAACGCGCACGACACATGTTGCCTGTCGTCGTCGAGCATCTCATGCTGACCACGTGCGCGTCTCTTTTTGCTTTCCACGCATGTACAGTGCAGACGATTACGCAACAGGTCGTCGTCGACAACGAGGTGCTCGCCGTGCTCGTTTACCACATCGAACGCGTAGCCGACGCCGCTCGCACGGCGCCCGCGATGGAGCTCATCGGCTTCCAGAAGTACCCCTGGCNGGCCCGTCTCTGCGCAGCAACAGCATCAGCACGCTCAGCACCCGCACGCACACCAGCAGCAGTTCGCGTCGCCCCCCNGTCTCGCCCACCTCGCCGACGTTCTCGTCAGACTTCTCGAGCGCGCCGGTGTCTCCCACATCGCCCATGTTCCCCCAGAACGCGATCCCGACGGCGAGCGTCGAGGGCATGATGCCGTATCACTTTCAGCACCCGTTTGGCTTTCGGGCCCGGTAACCCAGGCCCCCTTTGTCGTCCCGCCCCTTTTTGCATCTCACCCTCTGCCCAGTRTCTTCCTCCGCAACTCACCCTACTAACCGCGCTACCCTCCCGTATTTATATCCCACACTGACCGATGGACACCCGCGCTGCTCGCGCACACTTATTTATTCCCCGGACACTACCTCTCCCTCTTTTCCATTCCTTTTCGGCTCGGTCTCGGTCTCGGTCTCTCTCACTCTCTACCTCCCTGTTGTTTATTCGACGACGCGTCGACTTGACTTATTCACCGGCCTCTCTCGCTGTGTGTCGCTCTCTGTTGACTTTGTAGCATCTCCCCCCGAGAAGAAGTGAATACCTGTAGATATAGCTTGCTCCCCTCAGAAGATCACCCGACTGTCATTTGTATCTGCTACCCCGGGACCTTCCCCCTCCCACCCTGCACTCCTGCGTTCCTCATTCTTTCCGTCTGGCTGGTGATAGTAACTGTTTGTAATCCCCGCACGTACGTTAGGGGAATGTGTGTGTAGCTAGGTTATGAAGAAGAATCCAAAAGCTTCCCCGCAGCAACCCGCACCTGCTCCGCCCAGTGCTTCTCCGCGAGCGTGTGCAGCTCGTACAGCGACGTCCCGAACGGGTTGCTCAGCTGGGGATCGTCCAGGTCCGGCCGGTACACGCCGTTGCCCGCGCGGTCTTCCGTCGAGAGAAGCGCTTCTAGCTTGGGGTCGCGTTCGACCAGAACCGCAACGAGCTCGATCGCACGCACGGCCGTCGCGGGGGGCCACTGAAGCGCGGCGGAGAGCAACCGCTTCGCGAAGGCCGCGGAGCGCCAGGGCGGCGGCGCCGCTGCCGACGACCTCGGAGTGAACGCGAGGTGCAGCGCGCGGAAGAGCACGTCGGCGGTCGACGGCGGCGGCGGGCCGCGGACGCTCGTCCTCGCCTGGCTCGGTGGCGGGGCTTCGATGTCAGGCATGAGCGCCAGCTGGGGCAGGATGGCGTACAGACGATTGATGAAGTCGCTGAGATCGATGTCGAGTGCTTCGCCTAGAGTGCCAGTGCCGCAGGAGACGTGCGCAGGACAGGAGCACGATAGGAAGGGAGACACATCGAGTCAGCTCCGCGTGCGACAGGGCGAGATGGTGGTGGTGAGACGCGCTCCCCCTCCACGGGCGCGCGCGTGCACACACACACACGAACGGAACCGTGCGTACCTTGGCCGGAGAGGAGCTCAAACGCCGTCACGATACACAGTAGTTGATGCTGTACGGTGGCGATGTTCGACGCGTCATGCGGGCCCGGCGCGGGCGCGTTTGTGTCCCCGTCCACAAGATCCCCGTCCGCATCGCGTGTCATGAGTGTCTTCAGGACCTGCAAGAGATCCTTGAAGAAATCGATGTTCACCAGATGCGCGAATTTTGCGATACCGCGCAGCGCGGCCGGGAGGAGCGGCGTCGGGCGTGGATTTTTGAGGATGCTGAAATAGAGCACGAAGAGCAGCTTGAGCGTCTCCGTGTGCTGCACCAAACAGAAGCGTGAGTACAGGCGGTGAGACGATACGATCGCAAAAGGCTAGCGTGAAGGCAGAGCGGGATGTCACATACCCTTGTTGCGCGCTCTTCCTTGTCGACTTCCGCCGCCGCTTCGTGCATCTCTTTCTCAATCTCCTTGCGCTCCTTCAGCGCCTTCTTCGCCTTCTTACTCAGATGGGGCTGGTCCGCCGCTTTGCCCTTCGCACGTCGGGCCGCAGCCCGACCTTTAGACATCGCCTTCCCGCTGGGTTCCTTGTCCGCCTTGGACTCAGATGCCCTGACGCCGAGCTCCGTCTTCAGGCGGAGATGGAGCAGGCACGACAGTACCTCTGGATGCACGTTGAACTTCCGCTCCTTGATCATGCGGTTGAGTAGCCGCACGATCTCCAGGGAGGGCTCTCCCGTATTGTCGGCACGGAAGACCTTGATGAGCGTGTCGAGGCAGAGATCCGAGGACTGTCGCAATCGCGCCTGTCAAAAGAGGACTGGAACGCACCCGAGGGAAAGGAGCCTACCTTATTCCAAGATTTCCGACTCAGCGCGGCAACTATAGAGCTCATGAGGTTGACGCGGAAGTTGAAGTGTGTCACCTCAACCAGGAGCGTACACATGCAGTGTAGTGCGGTCTCGGCAAGCTCGCTCTTTGCTAGCAAACGCGCGTCAATCCCTCATTGCACTGAAAGGCATAGGTAGTCTGCCCGGCGTTTCATACCTTTTAGCTCCGCCTCCAAACCACGCAGGTAGCTTTGGTACACGCTCACGAGACCCTGTTCCCAGTCTCTGGTTCGTTGGACCATCTGGCTCACCTTCTCAGCCTTCTCTTTGTCAGTGAGCGCGCGTATCCGGTAACCGGGGATTATGTCCTTGTAGACCGCAAGTTGTGAGAGCATTGTCAATTTGCGTATGACAGGGTCATTCGGMACGGGTTCCGGGTGCGTGGGTGTGGAGATCTGAGGCAGGGAGAATGTGTGCAGGCGGCGCAAGAGACCTAACTGGATGAGGCAACGCATGAGCTAATGTCGTCCAGACAATAACCATCGGACCTACGCTATTCTCTGGGTCTCCCAAGATCTCTTGACATAGCCCTGCAATTTGTTCCTTTGCACCCTGTATTCGTGCCTTGCGGGACTTCTGGCCGATGACATCCACAACGGCAGGTCGGCCAAATCGTGCGCCGGTTGACACATCCTCTACTCGGAAACGCTGCGCAGCCTCTTTTGCCTTCTCGTCTCCACTCTCTTCGTCACTGTCTAGRCCGCTCTCTTCTTCGTCATTGTCCAGGTATACCTTGTCACCACTCTTCTGGATCCGGCCGTCCGCGAGCTTGATAGGTAGGCGTTCGATCCCCTTCTCCTTGTCCGATTCAGGTTCCCAGGACGGGCGACGCTTGCGAGGCYGCACTTCRAAGGGGAGYTCTTCCTCGTCCGAATCCTCTTTGCGCTTCCGCCTTCGTCTTTCKGCCGCACTGGTGGAAGACTCAGCTTCAGATGCGMCTTCATCGTCCGAGAAGTCTTCGTCTGCGGAAACGTCCTCTARTCCAGAACTCCAGTCATCCGAGTCCTCATCGTGCGAGTGAATGGAAGGGAGATCATCTTYCACGGGTTTGCGGATTGGTTTGTTGAGTTGACGGAGTCGCTCCGTCTCCTTYTTACTCCTGTACMATCTGTGAGTKATATATGCACAAATGAGAGRTACAGTTTRCGTACCTCGCAATACCCTTCTCATCCAACGATTTCAAGAASGACACAGCACCTCCGAACTCTTCCAAAAGTCCGAGGTCGTCCTCTGAGAGCTCCACATCGTCATCGTCTRCTTTCGTCGGTATCGGAATAGTRGGCTTRTCAAAGGCATGTTCCTTGCCCTTGCCTTTGGCCTTGGCGGTTTTCCCGTCATCCGCGACCTTGCGCTTCTTGGACGGCCTCTAAACAGCTTATGAGTCTTCCTGACATCAGGGARRTGCTTAYAAAGTCTTACCTGRGCACTYTGTGCAGGCCTCTTTTTGCWGCCTTTGACAGCCATGGCTGGGCGTTCAGCGTGAAATGAGATGAGAGGGACGGTATGAAGTGATCGRCGGTGCGGGTACAAGWACNWGAA